>CM038214.1:129796722-130036308 GCA_021442155.1 Cymbidium sinense
TTGAATATGATTGATGGCATGATTGATTCACAAGAATATCAATTGAATTTGGGTTTTGGAATGAAAGAATTTAGCTAAGTCCATGGAGTTGGGACATGTGGCTTAAAATTGTATTTTAATTTGATTTGATTTAGTTTTGATGGTTTAAATGTATATTTCATTTAAATTTGTAAATATGATTGAAAATATGATTGATTTGTGAGAAAATCAATTGAGTTTGACTTGATTTGGATTAAGATTTGGCTAAGTCCATGGATAGGTCATATGGCTTAGGAAGGGTTTTGATTTAATTTGATTTAGTGATTTAGTTTTGATCATTTGAATATATTTGTGATTTAGATTTGATTGAAGATATAAATTTATTATTAGAAAATCTATTGATTTTGGATTGATTTAGATTAATATTTGGCTAAGTCCATTGGATAGGTCATATGGCTTAGGAGGGGTTTCAAGTTTGGATTTGATCATGGGATTCAATCATTTGGTTTTGAAATTTGATTTTGAAATTTGGGTTTTGATTTGGATTTTAATTTGATGTTTGAATTGAACTTGAGGTTTGGTTTGAGAAGGTGAACATGGATTGGATTTGGGTTGTATTTTAGGTGGATTATCCTAATCCAAAACCTAATCCTATGGTTAACCCTTCTAAGTCTTTTAGCTTAAAGTGTTTTTACCAATTGTTAGAAGTGTCTTATGACTTGGAAGAGTGTCAAAAAGACTCTAATTCTAAGATGGGAAGATTGAATCTACACTCCAAAAGTGAGGTCACAGCCTTAGGATCCATAGTGTTGCTCTGAGATCGATGATTTGAAGACCAAGTTTCACATTATAGACTGGATACATCTTTCAACACTTTTCTTGGGAGACCATGGACATCAAATGAGAACAACATTGTTCTATATTTCTCACATTAGTGAAGAGTGAGATCATCTACTACGTCAAAGGAGATCTCAAGCCATTTACAATTCATGAGGTTGGCACATATGAGGATGCGACTTACTACCTCCAAAAAAATTAATAATTATATTCTCATGAACTTGGCCAATGTTTAAAAATCAAAGAAAAATAAAAAGAAAAAGAGAAGGAAAGAGAAAATTGAAAAGAAATGAAAAGTGAAAATGAGAAAGAAAATGAAAGGGAGCGAAAATAGACTTGGATGAGGATGTTGAGCCTGACATTAGATTCCACCCACAATTCATTATTCCATTTGAACATATGGGTAGGATGATCTAACCTCCACCAGGTAGAGGAAGAGGCCCATTCAGAGGTAGTCCTAGGGGTGGAAAACCTCCTTATTGGCCACCAAATAGAAGATATGTCCCAACTACCAGGAGTACCCCTGCTATCCATATAGACTTACAATCTAGTTCATAGATTGAGTCTCATATGGTTAGCACACTAGCCAGCTCTTCTCAGTAGTAGATTCCCTTGGAGGTGACTCTTGAGCTAGATTGCAATGAAGATCAGGCCCCAAAGCAAAGCATAAGTGTATCCAAGTTTATATGTGAAATAGTTAGGCATGTGTTTGGAAACATAGCTCTAAGCCCACTTTTCTCTCAAAAAGCTAAGAGTTTGGTTGTTAAGGAAGCCCCTAAGTCATCCATAGGGGTGAAGACTCAGAGGTTCTTTCTGGGAGCATCATCCTCTAGTCAAGAAGTTGATGTAGAACTTGAAAATGATTCATATAAAGATTTAATAGAATTATCTTTTGATTGATACTTGCCTTGTGTTCATAATTTAGCAAAGAAAGGGTTAATCCCATATACCTGGTCAAAGCATAGGTTAGACTACTTCAAAACACAATGGAAGAACGAATGCAAAAGCTATCAATCAAGATCGGGACTAGGATTTAGTCCAGTGGGTCCAGTCGATGATGATGATTATTGCTTAGTCATCATTAATCATTTGGAATCTGATAGGTTCTTTTCAAATCACATTAACTCAATTAAGGAGGTGTGCTTAAAAACTTCAGATGATTCAGATGATTTTGAAGTCAAAGATGCACTGTCAGAGTTCGAAGAAGAGATCAAGTCAACCATCGATGAGCTCAAGGAAATCAACTTAGGAACTAAAGATGATCCACACCTGACATATATAAGTTCTTTATTGAATGAAATTGAAACCAATGACTTAGTTAGGCTTTGAAGTTTAAGAACTTCTTTGCATGGAGTTATGAACAGATAGAAAGATTGGCTCTTGACATAGAGGTTCATGAACTAGCAATAGGGACTACTACAAACCCTATCAAGCAAGCTCCTAGACGCATACGATTAGAAATAAAATAACAGGTCATTTATGAAGTCAAGAAATTGATTGATGTTGGCTTCATTCAAGAAGAAAAATACCCTTCCTAGTTAGCTAGTGCATTTAAGAAATAGAATGGCCAAATTTATATATGCATTGATTTTAGGGATTTAAATAAGTCATGTCCAAAAGATGAATTTCTACTACCAAGTGATGGTGGACACTTCATCTCATACAATCTTCCCTTTCATGGATGGCTCATCTGGATATAACCAAATAAAGATATCCCCTAAAGATGAAAGAAACACTATATTTAGAACCCCCAATCAGAATCTATTGCTATAAGGTCATGACTTCACCTTAAAATGATATATACTAACTAATCTTCAATGAACTCATTCATCATCAAGTATGTCGATGATCTTGTCAAAAAAGGAATACAATCTCTTTGACTTGAGAGTAATTTTGAACATTTAATTTATCCTCAAAATGAACCCCTAAGTGTGCATTTAGAGTAGCTTCGTGAAATTCCTTGTTATCTTACACCGGGAATTGAAATCGATCTAGAGAAGATCAATGCGATATTAGAAATGCCACCCCCTAAAAGTTTAACTCAACTCAGATCATTTCAAGGGCAGTTGGAGTATCTAAGATGCTTTATATCCAACATATCGGGAAGATGTCAGCCATTATTAGCACTTGTCAAACAGGATGCCAAGTTTAAGTGGGAAGACAAGTGTGAGCATTCCTTCAAAGACATTAAGCATTACCTGATGGCATCGCTAGTTCTAGCAGGCCCTATCCTGGGCAAGCTGCTCATACTTTACATTGCTGCATTAGACAACTCTCTTGGCCACCCAATGATGAAGGAAAGGAAAACACACTCTACTATCTCAGCTGTCATCTAATACCTCTTAAGGCTAAGTATCCACCCATTGAGAAGCATTGCCTAGCTTTAATCTTTGCATCCCAAAAGCTACAACACTACATGCTTCCTCATAAGGTGAACTTAATCTCTAGGATCAATCCACTATAGTATCTCATGGCACAATGCTATCTAGACAGTTGGCATGATGGTCCATGATCCTCTCGTAGTTTGACATTACCTTCATACTCCTTTGTGCGATGAAAGGACAAGCGCTAGCGGATTTGTTAGTAGCACACCCACTTCATGCTGACTCTTCACTTAGTGATGATCTCCTCGATGAATAAATTATGAACTTAGGGGATACTAGCATTCACTGCTGAGAGATGTACTTTGATGGTGTGGCTTCCTCTCAAAGAGGAGAAGAACCACAATCTACTATTTCAGAAAAGGTAGGGGTATGAATAGTTCTCTTAACTTTGGACCGTGATGTGATAAGATTCTCATATCATCTATCTAATCCTTGCACCAATAATGAAGTTGAATATGAGGCTCTAATTCACGATCTGGAGTTAGCCGTTACTCTAAGCATCCAGAACATCAACATCTTCGGGAATTCTCAGCTGGTTATCAAACAAATCGCTGGGTCCTATAAGGTTATAAAGCCCAAGCTCCATCACTACCACAAGTACACAATGGAGTTGTTGGCCCAAATCCTAGAGGTTTACATTTATATGATTCCTCTAAGAGAGAATACCTTAGCGTATGCTTTAGCCAAGCATGCTAATGTGTTGACATGTCTAGAGGATGAGTCTATATCAATAAAGGTCTAAAATAGACAAGTTGTATCCCTTATTGATATTGAACTCATCAAAAAGTACTCTCTTGAAGGGTAGGTTACCATTGCCAAGAAGGATGATGAGTTAGATTGGAGGCAACCATTCATGGATTACCTAAATAAAGGCAAACTAGCTCAAGAGAAGTCCCAAGCCCAACAGATGTAGTAGAGTGCACTTTCCTATGTTCTTGTGGATGGTGTCTTGTACCGAGATCAAGCTCGTAAGATCATACGAGGTACACTCGTGATTATGTGGAGCCAACCAATCCATTCCAAAGATGAAAGCCAAGATCTAGAGACTAGGATACTACTGACCATCGATGATCAAAGATTGCATGGATATGACTAGGTGTGCCCCCAATGTCAGATACACAGTTTGGCCTTACATCAACCACCAAAAATTCTACCTCCTACATTGGCTTCATGGACATTCTAGTGTTGGGGTATTGACATAGTGGGTCTGATTGATCCTCTTTCTTCCAAGGGTCATCAGTTCATCTTAGCTACTACTGAGTACTTTTCCAAATGGGCGAAGGTGATTCTGCCGGAGACCACACCGCATGTGTTCCAGCTTTCATCATATATCATTCGAGTGCCTCAAGAATTATATATGTAATACATTTAGAGCAGAGTTCAAAACTTTTCTTGAAGACACAACGTATATTAGAGATATTCTACCACCAACTATCCTAGGTCAAACGACTTAGCAAAAGCCTTCAATAAAACTCTCATCCAAATATTAAAGAAAATACTTGACAATAACAAGTTGGCATGAGTAAAGAGTTGAAGCCTTGTGGGCCTCACATCATATAGAACTCCAACTTAGTCTACTCCTTTCTCCTTAATTGGCCCAAAGTCTTTCTACCATTAGAAGTCCAACTCCCATCACTAAGGACAGCTACAGGTAGTAATATCGCAACAAAGTAGAATGCCAAGTTACAGTTAGAAGAGCTCGAAGGTTTGGAGGAGAGACGCCTGCGGGCAAGCCAAAACCTCAAGTTGTACAAAGAGAAAATCATTCAAGCTCATAACAAGTTGGTCCATACTAGAGCTTTTCAAGTAGGAGAACTTATTTTAGTTCTAAGGAGACTGATTATTGCCATTGTAAGATGGGAGGCAATTGAACCCACTTGGGAAGGGCCTTTTACCCTAGAGAATGCCTATAAAGGAGGATCTTATCAGCTTATTAATCATAAGGGAGAGCACCCAATGCTTCAAATCAATGGGATCTACTTAAAGAAATATTATAAATCATGTTTGAAAATAATTATCATCAATGAAAATTCCATTTCAAAATTAATCTCTTTCATGTTAAAAGTATTCTTGTTTGGGAATTTGCCATGATGTGTTTCGGGTAGGTGTAAGGAACCAGAGTGACATCCTATCCTTCATCGACAAATACAAACTATACACAAAACATATAAAACAAGCACACATATCTTTCATCTCTACTGAATTGAGATAACACCCCAAGACACTCACTCAAGATGCTTAAGTTAGGTTACTCTAAGCTAGTGTGTCACCCAGGTCTTCTTGCTTTGGAGGATGTAAGCACTTTCCTTGCTTACTTGGACACCACACACACCGATGAGTGTTAGTTTGGTAGGCCTTATCATGCTGGTAAGCTACCTCATGTTAGTTATGATTACGAGGATGTGAGTCTACTATGCTTTCTTCTTAGAATAGTCTTTGTGTACTAATTAGGTTTAGGATAAGTCCCCTAGTGGTTCCTTCCCTCCTGACTGCTTCAAGTCTAGGTCCTTCCTCTTCCTCGCTTAGCGTTCATAGTCGAGAAAGCATGTCCCACCGATAAAGACTATCCTGATGATTAGCTTGGCTTGAAAAGTTGTAGGCCTACACACATTCTTTCTAGATTGATCATTGCACACCGATGGGCACCTTAGGTTGGTTGGTTCTTAGTATGCTAATGGATACACCACTCATGCTAATGGATACACCACTCATGCTAATGGATACACCTTAGGTTTGTTGGTTCTCGTACCTTAGGATACACCACTCATGGCAGATGTAAGTCTGCTACACTTTCTCCTTGTGTTGGCCACCGTACACCTATAAGCTTTATTTTTCAGGGCTCAGGATAACATCCCTAGTAGCACCTCCCCTATGGGTGCTATATTTGGATCACATCCTTTGCAAACCCATTTATACACTACCCAGGTTACTATCAGATTAGACAATTCCCCTTTCCTAGTAACCACCCTGGTGGTTGGAGAATCCATCTTGTGGATGTGTAGATTCTTCATTGTTGTAGTAAATCTAAGATAGGCCAAGACAGACATAACCCCTTCTCAGTGTGGTCCCTTGCTCACCAACAGGGTCCACACAAATAAATAAATAAAATATATATTCACTTGTGGATTAGGAGGAAACCCCTAGCAGTACTTTTCCCAAGAATGCATCCTATCTTTAGGGTAGTGTCAAAAAACTCCAATAGAATCTCCAACTACTGAGTTGATATAAGTCCCAACAACATTCACTAAGAGTGGCCCCTAAGTTGGGTTCTATTTAGTCGCCAATAGGTCACCCCAGAATTGTTCCATGCTTTAGAAGATGTAAGTCTTCTTCTTCTAGCATAGCTTAGCTTGCACACAAAGTAGACTAACCCTTTGGATTTGTAAATCTGACAAAGGACAAGTTCGATATAGCCCCTTCTCAGTGGGTCCATCGCACACCAATATGGTCCATAAATTAAATCTATCAAATTTTACTGAGCTCCCATCCCCAGCGGATATACCCTTAATTCTAAATTAAATTAAACTAAACAAATCATATCAAATAACATGAAATTAGGATAAAATTAATCTTGACTACTTTTAAGTTGACATAAGTCCTTAGTGGCATTCATTCAATAGTTGCCCTAGGTCATATTCGATTTGTTGTGCATTCAATAGGTCACCCCAGTAGTTTTTCCCCCTTTTGGAAGATGTAGGTCTGCTACGCCTTCTTCCTAACACAACTATTGCAAGCTGAAAGGAAACCCCTTAGGTTGGCTAGCTCTACCCTGCAACCGATAGACTATCACTTTGGATTTGTAAGCCTGAGGTCAGTCAAGACTGATATAGTGGGCCCATCACACACTGATAGGGTCCATACATTAACTCAGATTAAATTAAACTTAATATGATTATCCTTAGTGGAGTCAAATCACACCCTTCTCCCTAGTGGAGCCCTAAATCATATATAAATAAGTCAAGCAAACAAATCAAATTCAAAACCAACCTTTTAAGTGGAGCCAAATTAAACCAACTCCCCTAGCAGAGTCTAAATCAAAGAAATCCAATCAAACTCTTATTCCTAGTAGATACATCCTAGCCCGAACCTACTTCCCTTGTGGAAGGTTCATATACCCAATTCCTGTTAAATTGAGCCCATATCTCTAGTAGATGTGCCCCAACATCAATTAAAACATTAAAAATTAAAGTCAATTTGAACTTAATTTCTGGTTGATTATGATTCTTATCCCTGATGGATCTTCTTTCCATAAATCATATAATCAAATAAAATTCAAACCTTATCCCAAGCACATTTTATTCTTATATGCCCTCGACATAGACCCCTCACATGTCATGTCCAATGCATGTGTGATCCTCTAGCAGATCTCCCTCCATGTCCTTGACATGGAATTCTCATCAAATCTTATTTCATCACTTATGAAAACCATTAATACTTTAACCAAAAGCCTAATAATGTATTCATTTAAATTACATCACCTTAGCATTGTAATCAACATTTTATGATTTGTGATGGTGCAAGCTCAAACTAACTATGTAATATAATGCTAAACATATTATAGTGTGAATTAACACACTATATTATATTATAATATATGATGTTATGTTATAATTTGCTATAATATAATATATTGCTTAACATTACACCTCATTAAAATCACTTAAAAGGAGCAAATAACAAAATTTTCTCAAAATATGAATAATGTTCATTTTGGATGTAAAATTGTTATTTTCTATTAGAAATGGTACAAAATAGCATAATTTTGGTGTTGCTTCTAGGTGTGTGTTGTGAATTTGGCCAAATTCTACCATCTAAACCTTCAAATTAACATTTTTGTGAGTTTTGACCCAATGTATTATAACAAAAGTAAAACATACTAAATTGTACAATAACATTTAGTAACACACCACCACATTCATATATATGTGAAGTTATATTGTTATGTACATTATATTTTAATATGCTTTCATATAATATATTGTCTTACATTACACCTTAAAATGGATCACTTTAAGTAAAAAAATTTATAAAATTGGTTGAAAATGAACATTTATTTTGGATGCAAAATTCCATTCTTTGATTAATTGACACAACATAGCACACCAATGATGTTCCCTAAAGCTTATAAATTTGGACAAATCCCATCATCTCAACCTATAAATAAGTATTTTTAGAACTTATACTAGTACAAACTCTACTACATCATACTATAATAAACTAAAATATGCAAAACAACAAGTAGTAATACACAATAGTATGTTATAATGCATGATGCTACTCTATGTTATGGCAACCTATATTATAATACACTACAACATATTATATTATACTATATTGCATATCACATCACAAGGGATTGCTTAAGATAAAAAATCATAAAATTAGTCTAAATAATAAAAAACTATATATTTTAGTCGTATGACTTACATATTTTAAATTGAAATAATATATTATGATGCCATGCTCACCTATTATGAATTTGGCCAAATTCCAGATTAAAGTCTAAATCAACATTTTACAAATAACGCTAGTGTAGGTTCAAGATGATTGCAAAATACTAAAATAATTTAAAATCAACATTTATTTTATTTTTTTTTTTATTTTATCTTTTCTTTTTAGGTTTACTTTTAGCTTTAGGTTTAGGTTTAGGTTTTAGTTTATGTTTTTATTTTATTTTATTTTTTTTATTTTTGTTTAGGTTTTATTTAGTTTAGGTTTAGGTTTATAGCTTTTTAGGGTTTAGGGTTTAGGGTTAGTTTAGGGTTTAGGGTTTAGTGTTTGGGTTTTAGGGTTTAAGGTTTATGGTTTAGGTTTTAGGTTTAGGGTTTAAGTTTTAGTTTAGGGTTTAAGGATTAAGGTTTTTTTTTAATAGAGAATAAATCTAGATTTAACATTTCTTCTTTTTGATTTCATCGACCAAGTAGCACCCCAAGTTTTCTAAGACACAAGCAACAACATAGATAAAAAATGAGCACCCATAGAGCAAATCATGAACCCTAGATAAGTAGAACTATGACTACTATAAAGACAGTTCCATAAGCACCGATCGATGTTTCTTCGCTATTCCCATTGGAACCACCCTCGCTCAGTAGGGATCCGCCATCATATTCTCGATCTCTCCCTCCACCACCACCATGGCTGAAACCTCCATCGCTCCTCCTACCTTTATAATCACCACTACTCTGACCACCACCTCCATATACACCAACACCTCTAGATCCCCCACCACCACTTTGATAATCACTGCTTCTGCCTTCGCCTCTACTGCTAGATCTAGACTGTGCCTAGTTGACGATGATGTTCATGCCATCAAGGTTCTTCCCATTTTAGGGTTGTTTAGGTTAGTTTAGATTTATGGTTTAGAGCTAGTTTAGATTTTAGGTTTAGGTTGTTTTGGGGTTTAGGGTTTAAAGTTTGGAGTTTTAGGTTTAGGGTTTAAGTTTTAGTTTAGATTTAGAGTTTAAGGTTTTGTTTCAACATAGACAAATTTGACATTTTTCTAAACATAGAACAAATTTAGATTCAGCATTTTTTTAAATTTTTGCCGCTCCCAAGTCCGGATGTGAAAAGTGGAGGGTTGCGATAAGTAGTCGACAGCCAGTGTAAAACTTGTCAAAATAATCATGACATGAATCCTTTAAATCATTGTGTTAATGCTTGGGCCTCCAGAAGTGATAAAGATGGTGAATACATTGAAAATATGCAAGATATGGGTTAATAAGCAAGGGTTGCCACATTATGTAATGCGGGCAAAGAAGTATGAAACTAGAATTAGGTTAGGATCTTGGAATATTACTCTTGCTGGTAAATTAATGGAATTAATAGATATTATGGTTCATAGAGAAATAAATATTTTATGTGTTCAAGAAACTAAATGGGTTGGGGAGAAGGCCAAGGAGATTGATAGTTTAGGCTTTAAACATAGTATTCTAGAAGTCAAACTAGAAATGGTGCATGATTATAGATAGTTTGAAGGATAATGTTATAAATATTAATAGATGTAGAGATAGAATTATAGATTTAAATATTATTGTTGATACCAAGATTATCAATATAGTGTTTATGCCTTCAAGTAGGTTTGGATGTAAGCTCAAAAGAAAATTTTTGGAATGAATTAGGGATTAATACAAAGATACCTCTTCAAGAAAAAAAGTATTTATTGGAGGATATTTAAATGGACATGTAGAGTGGTAAGATTTTAAAAGAGTTCATGGTGGTTATGGATTTGGTGACTAAGAAGGAAGGACCATATTAGATTTTGCCTTAGCTTATGATTTTGTAGTTGCTAATACTTTATTTAAGTAAAGAGATGAACATATTATTACTTATTAAAATGGATCTAGTAAAACACATATTGATTATTTTTTGATAAGAAAAATAGATCATTTAGATTGTAAAGATTGTAAGGTCATTCCAAATGAAAGTTTAAGTACCCAACGTCGATTGTTAGTTTTAGATTTTAAGATGAAAGATTGTAAGAAAAAATAAATCAATTTATCATAATAGGATTAGATGGGGACACGTAAAGAACAAAAATAAAAATATTTTTAAGAGCAAGCTACAAGAGCTTAGAATTTGGGATGTTCATAAAAAAGCAAATGTTATGTGAGAAAAAGTAGCAAGTGAAATTAAGCAAGTTACTAAAAATGTGCTTGTAGAATCAAAAGGAAAAGCTTCTTTTAATAAAAATAGTTGGTGATGGAGTCAGAGTGTGCAAGAAAAGATAAGAAATAAGAAGCATTGTTATAAAACTTAGTTTAGATGTAAAAACTTGGAGAATTGGAAAATATATAAAGTTGCTTGTAGAGATTCTAAGAAAGCAATATATGATGCAAAAAATATAGCTGTTGGTGATTTATGCAATAGATTAGATACCAAATAAGGTGAAAGATGTATTATAAGTTAGCCAACCAAAGAGACAAAAGAAGTAAAGACCTAGTTCAAGTGAGGTGTATTAAGGATGAAGATAATAAAGTGCTTTTCTTAGAAAGGATATAGAAAATAGGTGGATGAGATATTTTGATAAACTTTCCAATGAAGGATCTGAATGTACGATCAATTTTAGCAACCTTAATACCCTAAACAAAATTAGAGAATTTTATTTTATCATGATTAGTAAATAGTTAGAGAAGCTTTAAAGAAAATGAAATGTGGAAAAGCAAGACACATTTACAATAGAAGTGTGGAAATGTTTAGGAGATCAAGGAATTTATTGGCTTATAGATCTTTTTAATGTTATTTTAAAGACTAAAAAGATGTCAGATGAGTGATGAAAGAGTTTGTTGGTTCCTATTTTTAAGAATAAAAGTGATGCACAAGAGTCTGCAAATTATAGGGGAATTAAGGTAATGTGTCATACATTAAAATTATGGGAGGGAGTAATTGAGCAAAGGTTATGATGTGATACAAAATTTTTCCACAATCAGTTTGGTTCCATGCCAGGTAGATCTAATATGGATGCTATACATTTGTTAAGAGATTTTATGGGGAATTTTAGAGAAAGTAAGGAGGATTTACATATGATATTTTTTGATTTAGAGAAAGCTTATGATAAAGTTTCAAGAAATGTTCTTTGGAGAGTTCTAGAATAGAAAGGAGTTAATAAATATTCAAGTCATTATGTATACTAGAGTCTATTTGTGTCCAAACACAAGGAGGATTGATAAAATATTTTCCCATTTCAATTGGATTACATCAAGGATCAACTTTAAGCCTTATCTTTTTTTTTTTCTTAGTAATGGATGTTCTTACTAGGCATTTAGAAGATGTACCTTGGTGTATGTTGTTGATAAGAGAGAGGGAGTCCAAGAGAAACTTGAATTATGGAGGTCAACATTGAGTAAAGGTTTTCAAAAGTAGATCTAAAACTAATATATGGAGTGTAATTTTAGTTGTAGAAGTACTAATGGTAGTGTTGAAACATTAGTGAACTAGTCATTAATAAGAGTGAGATTTATCTGATATTTAGGCTCTATTATTCAAATGATGGCAAAATAGATGAGATGTTATTAGTAGAATTTATGTTGGATGGTTGAAGTGGAGGAATGCATCTATTGTGTGATAGAAAAGTTCCACTTAAACTTAAGGGAAAATTTTATAAGATGGTGGTAAGAATGACTTATGGTGCAAATGTTAGCCAATAAAATAGACATAAGACTAAGTTAAGTGTTAGATGAGATGCTCGTGGATGAGTGGTTTTACTCTTAGAGATAAAATGCAAAATGAGTATGTTAAAAAAGTTGTAGCTCTGATAAGATTAGAGAGTCGCTTAGATGGTTTGGCCATAGCTCGCTAATGAGAAGATGTTAAGATGGTTATAAAGAAGTTATATTTTAGAAAGGTAGAGGTAGACATAAAAAGACTTGGTTAAATGTATTAAAAATGACCTTAGTAAGTATACTTGAATTAAATGTGAATTTGACACATAATAAGACACAATGGAGATGAAGGATTCATGTAGCCAACCCCACTTAGTGGATAAAGGCTTGTTGTTATTATTGTTGTTGTTGTATTATTTTTTTAATTTTTTTATTTTTTTTAAATTAAGTAAACTAGTAGGTTTAGCTTTATTTACTTTATTTTTTATTTTTTTAGTTTGTTTTATTATTTATAATGATTTAGGTTTAGGTTTTTTTATTTATTTTATTTTATTATTTAGTTTATTTTAGTTTTTTTAGTGTTTGGTAGGGTTTGGGTTAAGGGTTTAGGGTTTAGGGATGAGGTTTGGGGTAGGGTTTAGGGTCATGCATGGAAGATTTAGCTTTAGTTATGGTGGGGTAGGCTATGTAGTTTGGGTAGGGTTTATGTATATAGGGTTAGTTAGGATTATTTTATTATAATTTTAAAATTTAAATTTTAAATTAAGCAAAAGATTTATATTTAGTTTATATTTTTATTTTATTTAGGTTTTTTTATTTTTTATTTATTATTTATTTATTTTTATTTTATATTTGTAGTTTAGGTTTAGGTTTATTTTATTTTTAGTTTATTGTAGGATTAGGTTTTCTTTAGTTTTATTTTATTTTATTTTAAGTTTAGTTTATTTAGATTTAGTTTTATTTTATCAGTTTTATTTTAGTTTAGTTTAGGCTTTAATTATTTTATTAGTTTTTTATTTTATTTATTATTTAGATTAGTTTAGATTTTAGTTTATGTTTTATTATTATTTTATTTATTTTATTTTGGTGTGTTTAATTTATATATTTTAGTTTATTTAGGAAGTTTAGAGTTTATGGTTTAGGGTTTAGGGTGGGTTTGGGGTGGGTTAGTAGAGGTTTAGGGTAGATTAGGATTTAGGGTTTAGGTTTGTGGTAGGGTTTATGGGTTATTTTTTGGTTAGCATAGAGAGTGGTTTTTTATTTACTTTATTTGTTTTATTTTATTATTATTTTAAATTACAAAAAAGTGGTAGGTTTTAGGTTTATTTAGTTATTTTTTTATTTATTTTAGTTGTTTTATTTTATTTTATTTAGGTTTATTTTATATTTATTTAGTTTAGTTTATTAAATTTAGGTTTATTAATTTTAGTTTATTTTTAGGTTTAGGTTTAGGTTTAAACCTATTTCTAACTTTATTTTATTTTTTTTTAGGATTAGGTTTAATTTATATTTTAAGTTTAGGTTTTTATTTTATTATTTTATGCTTGTGTTTTTATTTTGGTTTATTTTTGGTATTATTTTATAGTTTAGTTTAGATTTATTTTAGTTTAATGTCTTTTATTTAGTTTATTTTAGTTTATTTTATTTAGGTTTAGGTTTAGCTTTATTTATTTTGTTATTTGGTTTATTTTTATTTTTTTTGTTAATTTTGGTTCATGTTTTATTTTTCTTAGGTTTATTTTAGGTTAGGTTTAGGTTTATTTTATTTTTTTTAGGTTATTCTAGTTTAGTTTATTTTAGGTTTAGGTTTAGGTTTTATTTATTTTAGTTTATTTATGTTTTTGTATTTTTTATTTTAGGTTTAGGTTTTATTTTTTGTTTAGGTTTTATTTTTTATTTATTTTTTTTATTTTTAGGTTTATTTTTTAGGTTTAGGTTTTATTTAGTTTCTATTTTATTTTACCATCCTTCAAGTTCTTTGATGGTAACCCATAACACATTGCACACTTTAATATTGTTGCAACACCGATGTAAGAACGCTTCTTGCCTTTCAAGTAAATCGCCATGTGTTGTATTTGATTACACCAATCCTAACAGTTAGTGAAGACTTTGAGTTGGAGCACCTTTTATCAAGAGGTTCTAGCTCTGAGGGATTGTAGGTGACCTCATTGAAGAGAAACAAAAACTCAACGAGTCCCTTATTGATTACATTCTCAAGTGGCACAACCTGAGCATGAAATGTGAACCATAGTTGTCCGAAGAGTATGCCATTTAGATTCTTCTCAAGAATATCCATGGCCCGGTCTCTTCATGCTTAAGCTTTACCATCAAAACATTCAAGAAATTAATCAACAAAGCATACAAGAGGAATCTTAATAGTTGCCCTTTCGACCAATCATCTAGAAGGTGTTTAAGAAGAATCTAGGACAAGGTTAAGTATCAAGTTCAAGATGAGAGAGCCATCTCATATACTCCTCCTCCACCACCTACCATAGCCACCACAACCACCACAATGACCAATTCCACAACATCAGTAGCCTACCCAACAGTGGTATTCATATCCATCACCAGGTAGCTACTTTCCACTTACTCTTGCCAATATATTGAATAAGCCATATTCATTCAAGAGGTACATCTTAGGAGTTACATTCAGCAATGAAGACTTACTCCTAGGGATAACCGGGCACAACCGCCTCTTTACATTATAGTGGATGTTGGCAGATATAGGCTATCGAGTTCTTTGGTTGAGTGTATCATCAATTATGAGTTTAAGAACCCTTTTGAGGATCGACATCTCCAAACTCCAAAAAAAGGATGATGTTAAAAGATTCAATGAACAAGGTGAGAGGGCCTTGTGGTGATTATTTTGGATGTATGGGGGGTGACACCATGGTGTGGGGGGGTATGAGGTGATGAACATTGATTGAGGTATGATGTACTATCTTGAAAGATAGAGGCATCACCCTAGAATGGACATAATCATGTAATAAGGACTCTAAGGCATGATGGATCTTGAATGTACTAGATTTCCCTACTTTTACATGAATGAATAAAGTAGGGTTTATATAAAATTAGGTTATTAAGTTCCCTATGAAGGCTAGCCTCCATAGTTAATTACTTCTTTGGAAATGAAATTTTCTAAGAATACTTTCAATTAAAGTAGACAATTATTATCTCCAAAGATTTCAAGGTTATACTATCAAAGGATTAGTTTGTATTTGGAAAATCAATTGGGAATGTTCAAGGAAAAGACTTATTTTTGGAATCCAAATGAAATGAGTAGAAAATTCTCTTGATACTAGGAAGCCTAGTGAGTATTCTAATCTATCATATAGTTGGGCTTTATAATTTTGAAGTTGAGGAGATTTATTTGTTTTGAGTTGAAATTTAATTTGATTACTAGAGCTTATAATCCACCAACTTAAGGTTGTGGGAATGCCTAAGAGGTGAGGATTTATGTTCATAGCCTGAGGGAAATAGCTACCTCAGATCCTAAATCTAGGAAGCTTTAGTACCTAAATTTAAGCGATAAATGGACATAAGGGTTTACCTCCACAAGAGAGAATAAATTGTCTGACTTCAAGAATTATAACCATCTGGAGTGGCTGACAGCTAACTCCCCCTACAATTTCAAAACCATGTAGTTTATGTCTTATGAAGATATTTATTTAATTTGAAAGAGACTAAAGTCTAAACACACTCCTAAGAGACTAGAGCATGAGTAGTATGAGCATATAACTTAATATAGATGCAAAATCTTTTTTATTTCATTTTAGACACTTCATTTTGATAGAGGCTTTAGGATTTCTTATGCCTAAATGCATGATGAAATAGGTTATGGGTCAAATCAGCTAGAAGAAGGTGTTCTCCACCACAAGGGATGCCCTCATAGGTCAAGCATTCCTTTATCATGCAAGGATGGAGATCCTTCATTCAAGAAAGAATATGCTTGCATGATGTAAAACATACAACCATATAACTAAGGGGTTGCTAAAACTTTTAATTATCTTATTTATGTCTTAGGCTCTATGATAAGGTTATGAATAGTTTAAAATTTATTTATGAATGACTAGTTGGGTAGAAAAGTTATTTTTATCCTAAGAGCCTAATCGTATCCAAGCCACACATTACAGCTTCAATCATTTAAGAAACTAAGAAAAGCATGCCATCCTAATGCACAATGTAAACATAACATAAAACAATTATATATACTATCATAAAAGAATAAAATAATGGGTATAATGGTACATACAAGAAGAGAGAAAAGGTGTGTAGTGAGCTTATACAACTTGGAATATGAAAGAATAATTATAATTGTATTAAATATTTTGGGGTCTTATTTCTTCATATCTCCAATTTTGATTTGGTTCCTTCTTTGATTTGGATGGTGCTTGCTTCAAAGGCATCCTAGGAACCCAAGATATTCGGTCATTGCTCATCCTAATCCCCATAGCACAAATCCAAATTACTATTACAAAAATTACATTTATGTGGGAAAAGTAAATCTAACTACACCTACAAAATAGAGGTTAGCTAAATATACATATAATCCCAAGCAATTATATTTATAGTTTGGACTTAGCACTCTACACACATGTAAGCCCTATCTAACTTGGATTATGCTTAAGGATTTAAGCAACCTAAAAAGCATTCATTTATTTTTTTGCATCCCTTAAGCATAAAAAAAACATGATTAAGCTAATATTGGCCTATCATCTAGTCTGAAGCATACACCCTAACATCAATCTAAAATAATACATCATTAAAAAAACATACATCATACACCATCTTAACTTAGAGCTAGAAGTGGTGACTTAATTCTAATGTATGTATTAAGGCTTGTGTGGTAAGTCTTGTTAGGCATTAGTGTTGTATTTTCTAAGTGTAGAAGGATTCAATTTAACATGAAAGATTGATTTCACTTGAAGTAGTTTAATTGATTTGATAATTTTAATTTGTGTTTACTTTTGTTTCATTTGATTATGCTTAGCAACTAAGTGTTATAAATAGAGGAAAAGGGGATTGCCCTCTTTCATCCCTACCTTAAGTCAATTTCTAAAGTATATTAATTTGATTTAGTTCTCTTTAGTGAATGGCTTATTAAATGATTTAATTAATCCTAAGTTTAGGTTCACTTTAAATAATCCTATTCAAAATGAAAGGCATCTTAAGATTAATTTAATTGAATTACTACCACATGACATATATTAAATCATTCCTTTCCATCACATGTAACATGATTTAATCTAAGTATATATGCAACATATTTTAGCACACTTAAATGATGAATGTATGTGTATGTTTAGAATTTATATTTTATTTGATTGAATTATTTAACCATATTAATTTAAAACTTTATCCAAATTCTTATACAAAAAGGACATAAGAATGAAATTAAATAGGCATGTGCCATTGTTAAACTAGTGAAGTGAGGTAATCAAAATGACCTCCTTGGAGCTAAAACCTCATTCTCGGGATGTCCATACCCATTTGTATTCAAACATTTTATAAATTTGTATACATGAATATAAGAAGTAGCTCAAATCATATGGCTAATTAATTCAACCACTTAGTGAATTATGAATGCATGCAATTTTAATGTAAAATGGGATTTTTATTAACTAATCACACATACATATACATGTACAAAATATAGGCAAGTACATGTCATTGTTAAACCAGGGAATGTGAGGTAATCAAATGACTTGGTAACTAAAATTCAGATGTGACTATATACTTGCTTTTCTTTGACACACATGGATGTATACATAAATGAGGGAAAGAAACCCATGCAAAGATTGTTTATAATTTTTTGATTGAATCATTTATATATATGAATTAAATCTCTATCCAAATTCTAATGTTGAAATACATAAGAATGAAATCAAATGGGTAGGTGCCATTATTAAATCAGGGAAGTGAGGTAATCAAATGACCTCTTTGGGGCTAGCTAAAACCTCATGTTCTTGAGATGTCCAAACTATATACCCATTGCCATTCAATATTATATAAATCAACACATGAATAAGGAAAAGAGAACTCAACATTCATACACTTAAGCTATATGCACATGCATTTCTTATGTATTTACAACTAGCATCATAACACATATTATTATTCATTTATAAGCTTTTGAAAAGTACATTTTGAGTTAATAGTGATAATATCCATCTATATATTACATTAAATCAACACATGCAAGCTTACATAAAGGAAATCCATTTTATTTTACTTGATTTTGAAAAGATGGATGCATGAATTCAAATGACATACAAAATTTAACATGATTGGAAAGAGGATAAGCAAATATAAGCATGTAATTCATTCAACCAAACTAGTTCTTAAGGACAATCAAATCAAATAAGATTATTTAAAGCAAACCAAAGCTTCTTTATTAATTAAGTTTTGGATTTGATTTGATTTAAAGAGGAGAAGAGAAATCATCACTTGCTATTTTAAGCCAATTCCCACATTAGTGATTTGATTTAATTTAAGGAAATGTAATTAAGTTAATTTTATGGGTTAATTAAGTTGAACCCTTAATTAGATGAATTAATTACCCTTACCCATGTCACCTTAAAGTAATTAACTAAATAATTATGAGCCAACATGATATGCATGGAAAATAAACTTCCAATGTTCCTAGGAAATAAAAGGTGCCTAATGTAATTGGCTCATGATTAATAGTTAATTAGATTAAGGGACTTAATTAACTCTTATGGTTTTCCCACACATGTGAACTAACCATAATTTCATTAAACTCCTTTAGGTTATTAAACACCTAATATCTACCCCATGATTTAATTAATTAAGGTGTGATTATGATTTCAATTTGATTATGTAATTTAATTAATTAGTTAAATCTTAATTAATTCATTTTAAAAAGGGTGAAATGAACTTAGGAAAGGGGTCCAAACCCTATTCCTTAGTTCACTTTTGTTGAACAATGATTAATAAAATTAATTAACCAATTTGTTACTATTCATTGGATTAATTAATAATTAACTTAAAAGAGTAGTTAAGGTTTAATTAGTCAATTTTCCTATAATTGAGCAATAAATCCCAAGAAAATCATGGGAGGCAAAGGTCATCCCATTAAATTAACCAACAAAATTTGGGATTAATTACTAGAGTAATTAAGGTGTAATTAAGTTAATTATATTTGTAATTAAACTTTAATTACTTCAAAAATAGTTAAGATCATTTTTGATTAATTAGCCTCAAAAATACCTTTAAATTGAGTATTTATTTGCATTTTTTTAATTTTTATGATTGTTTATGATTTTTACAAGATTCAGGCATTAAAAATGATTAATTAAGCCTAATTAAAGATTAATCCTATTGGCGCGATGTGGCGCGCTGACCTGGTGCACTTTCTATGTGGCACCATGAGATTGGTTACTTAAAACTTATCCGATTTAGCACTTACGTAGTGACGACGGACATGCTTTCTCATCTACCATCTGACTTATGATTGGATGGCTACAATTAATCCCACAACTTAATAATATTAAATTAGATCAATCTAGCAGATCTAATCAACATCCATTCATTCATGAAGAATCGTGATCTATAACATCATGCAGTGAGGAGAATGGAGTCCTTACCATTTCACTTTATTTGAGCTTACGGATCAACTCAAAGAAAGGATCCACACCTTTAAGACATTGATCAGAGGGGGTCCAACGATCAAGATCACATGAGATGCAAGTTTTCTTCAAAAATATCCAACCCATTTTTGCCTAAGGATCGATTTTGGAAGCATACCTCACTAGAGCTCAAGATTGGCACTCGAACGATTGAGGAAGCTTCATCTAGGGCAGATGAAGCCCTGTTGAGTAGAAATTAGATCAATTTCTTGACATTCACTTAAAATGCCATGAACTAATGGTTTGGAGCTCAGCTTTGATCAAATTCCCACCCCCCAATGCTCAGGAAGCTTGGGAGATGATTCATTCTTGCTTGACGAAGCCTAGGGAAGGTGCATGCAAAGTTAATTTGAATTTGATGGAGAAATTGGGAGGTTAGGTCAAAAATGGGAGTATCTTATTTGGGATGGATAGAATGGCATTTTTGATTGAGGGAGCTTGAAGCTTGGGGAATGGTAGCTCATCTTTGGTAGTTAGGGCTCTAGGAATGATTTTTTGTGTGTTTGAGTGGAAATGAGGGTGTATACCTCTTCATATCGGATGGTGGGACTAGGTTTGGCTTCTAGTCCACCATCTCAAGGTGTCGTGGGTGGCAGGAGGAGGTGAGTTGGGTTGACTTGGAGGTTGGGAGAAATCTATGGGTTCTTCCTCTGGGTGAAATCATTAGTCATGTTCACTAATTGTAACCATCAAGAATAAATGACCACTGACCATTTACATGGGTGATTTGTCTCCTTGACTGGCGAGAATGATCATTTGGGATTGGATTGGATTTATGCAGATTTGAAATGAGCCTAATGTGGGGTAGCCCAAATTTCAAGTCAATTGGAGTCGATTTGGTTAGGTTTAGCTTAATTTGACTCATTTAGGTCAAATTGGGTTAGGTTGGGTCAAGTTGACCAATTGGTAAAAATGGGTCAAACCAAGGATTGGGTAAGGTTCATATGATCATTTGGGATGTTTTGGTTCAATTGGTTTGGTTTAGTTTAGCTTAGATTTAATTTTGGCACATTTGAATTCATTTGGGTCAAATGGGTTCAATTGACCAATTTGACCAAATTGGCCAAATTGGCTTGGGTGTTGGGTTGGGTTTAGTTGACTAATTGAAGATGATTGTAGGCTTTGGTTTCAATTCTAGTTTTTTTTTTATTTAGTCCAACTTGAACCATTAGGTCAATTTAGGCTAAGTAGGTCAATTGGGTTCAATTGGGTCAAATCATGGCTTTAGTCAAGTTCAACAATCAATTTGGATTGAACTTGAGCAATTGGTTACAATCAATTTAGTTTATATTTTTATTTGAGCCAATTTGGTCTTTTAGGTCAATTTGGGTCAACTTGGGTCAAGAGAGCCAATTGGGTTTAGTTTGACTTAATTGAAGGTCAAGTCACATTCAAATATTGGTTTCGATTTGGTATGAATCATTGGTATCAAGTGATTTGGCTTAGGTTGCAATTTGTCTAGTTTGGATTCATATGGGTTAAGGTGTTGACTTGGTCAAATGACCAAGTTGGCTTGATTTGACCCAATTTTTGAAAATTGATCAACCTATGGTGATCAACAATCATGATGGGAGGTTTTGATTAGCTTGGTTCATTCCAATTTGGGTAGGATTAGAACTTGGCTCAAATAGGTCAAATTGGCCACTTTGGGTCTAGTGGACCAATAAGGTTTGGTTGGCTTGATTTTGTGTTTAGTTTATATATGGATTTGGGATTGATATATAAATTCAATTGCAATTGGCTTGGGTTCAAATGGGTTTTGGTTCATTTGAACATTTCAAGTCAAAAGGGTTAAGTTCGTTTGACTTGAGTTGATTTTGGTTTGGCTTGATGATTGCATATTTCATTTATATTTGTGAATATGATTGAAGGTATGATTGATTCATGAGAAAATCAATTGAATTTGGGTTTTGGAATGAAATAATTTGGCTATGTCCATAGAGTTGTGTCATGTGGCTTTGGTTTGGATTTTGATTTGGTTTGATCTAGTTTTGATGATTTAAATGTATATTTCATTTAAATTTGTGAAGATAATTGAAAATATGATTGATTTGTAAGAAAATCAATTGAGTTTGACTTGATTTGGATTAAGATTTAGCTAAGTCCATGTGATAAGTCATATGGCTTAGGAAGGGGTTTTGATTTAATTTAATTCAGTTTGATTTAGTTTTGATCATTTGAATGTTGATTTGATTTATATTTAGGAAGATGATTGATTATATAAATTGATTATGAGAAAATCAATTGATTTTGGATTGATTTGGATTAATATTTGGCTAAGTCCATGGGATAGGTCATATGGCTTAGGAAGGGTTTCAAGTTTGGATTTGATCATGGTCTTCAATCATTTGGTTTTGGAATATTGGTTTGGATTTGGGTTTGAATTCTATGTTTGAATTGAACTTGAGGTTTGGCTTGAGAAGGTGAACATGGATTGGATTTGGGTTGTAGGATAGGTTTATTATCCTAATGTAAGGCATAACCTAATCATATGGTTAACCCTTCTAAGTCTTTAGGCTTAGGTTAAGTTCTTACCTAATTGTTAGAAGTGTCTTATGACTAGGAAAGTCTTAGTGTCTAGAAAACTCCTAAGTCTAAGATGGGAAGATTGAATCACTCCAAAGTGAGGTCAAGCCAGACTCCGTAGTGTTGCCCTTGGAGATAGATGATTGGAAGACTAAATCCAAGTTTCACATTATAGACTTGGACCATAGATACATGAGAACAACATAGTTCTATCCTCTCTAGATCAATGTAAGAAGTTCATGAGAGCTGGGATCCTCTACCTTGTCAAAGGAGATCTGAAGCCATTTATAGTTCACTTTGTTGGCATATATGAGGATGTGGCTTACTACCTCTCTCAAAATCAACAAGTCTATTCTTGTGAACTTGGAAAAAGTTTAAAAATAAAAGAAAAAGAAAAAAAAGGAAAAAGAAAAAGAAAAATAAAAAGATAAGATAAGATAAAATGAAACTAAAAATTAAAGGGGGCGAAAATTAACTTGGAGGAGGAAGTAGAGCCTGACATTAGATTCCACTCATAGTTCGTTACTCCATTTGAATATATGGGTAGGATGGCCTAAGATCCACTAGATAGAGGAAGAGGCCAGTTCAAATGTAGTCCCATGGGTGGAAAACCTCCTTATTAGCCACCTAATAGAAGATATATCCCAACTACCAGGAGTACACCTACTATCCATATAGATCTAGAATCTAGTTCATAGGATGAGTCTTATATGGTTAGCACACCATCTAGCTCTTCTCAATAGTAGATTCCCTTGGAGGTGACACTTGAGCCATATAGTAATGAAGACACTTGAGCCAAAGCAAAGCATAAGTGTATCCAAGTCTATATGTGAAGCGGGCATCACTTGGGAACCTAACCCAACTTTCCTCTCAAAAGTTGAGGGTTAGGTAGTTAAGGAAGCCCCTAAGTCATCCACAGGTGTGAAGACTCAAAGGTTATTTCTGGGAGCATCATCCTCAAGTCAAGAAGTTGATGTAGAACTTGAGGATGATTCTTATAAAGATTTAATAACATAACCTTTTGATTGGTACTTGCCTTGTCTTCATAATTTAGCAAAGAAAGGGTTAATCTCACATACTTGGTCAAAGCATAGGTCAAACTACTTCAAAAGAATATGGAAGAATAAATGCAAAAGCTGTCAATCAAGGCCAGGACTAGGATTTTGTATAGTGGGTCTAGTCAATGATAACGATTACTACTTAATCATCACCAATAACTTAGAATCTGATATGTTCTTTTCAAATCATATTAACTCATATGAGGAGATGTTCTTAAAAACTTTAGATGATCCTGATGATTTTGAAGTCAATGATGCCGAGTTTGAAGAAGAGATCAAGTCATATGAGCTCTAAGAAATCAACTTAGGAACTGAAGAAGATCCACGCCCGACATACATCAGTTCTTTATTGAATGAAATTGAAACCAATGACTTAGTTAGGCTATTTATTGAGTTTAAGGACTACTTTGCATAGTGTTATGATGAGATGCCTGGACTGGCTCCTGACGTAGCAGTCCATAAACTAGCAATAGAGCTTACTGTTTACCCTATTAAACAAGCTCTAAGACGAATGAGATTAAACATAGAACAACAGGTCATTTATGAATTCAAAAAATTGATCGATGATGGCTTGATCCAGAAAAAAATACCTTACCTGGTTATCCAGCGTTGTCCAAGTTAAGTAAAATAATGGCCAAATTCACATATGCATCAACATTATGGATTTAAATAAGGGATGTCCAAAAGTTGAATTTCAACTATCAACCCGGAGCTGATGGTGGACATTGCCTCATCTCATGCAATCTTATTTTTTATGGATGGCTCATCTGGATATAACCAAATAAATATGGCCCTTAAAGATGAAAGAAACACTGCTTCGATCGAAATCTATTACTATAAGGTCATTCCTTTCAACCTTAAATATGTCGGTGCTATATGTTAGCCGGCTTTGACTCTAATCTTTGATGAACTCATTCATCATCAAGTTGAGTGCCATGTTGATGATCTCGTATTTAAAAGTACAGAAAAGAAAGACCGTCTCCTTGACTTGAGAGTAATTTTTGAATAGTTAAGATAATTTAACCTCAAAATGAACCGCCTGAAGTATGCATTCAGAGTAGTTTTAGGGATATTCTTTGGGTTTATTGTTCGACACTAGGGAATTAAAATTGATCTAGAGAAGATCAAGGCGATATTAGAAATTCCACCCCCTAAAAGTTTAACTCAACTCAGATCATTCCAAGGGTGGTTAGTGTATCTAGGATGCTTTATATCCAACTTATCAGGAAGATATCAACCAATCTCATCACTTGTCAAAGAGGATGCCAAGTTTAAGTGGGATGACAGGTGTGAACATGCAATCAAGCATCAAGCATTGGTTACGGTTCTAGCCCCTATCCCCGGTAAGCCACTCCACTATGTTGTGTTAGACTCCCTTGGTGCTTTGTTGGCTAAGCCAATGATGAAGGGAAGGAAAATTCACTTCTAATTGTTATTAATACCTAGTGAGGCTAATTATCCACCCATTGAGAAGCATTGCCTAATTTTAATCTTTGCATCCCAAAAGCTACAACACTACGTGCTTCCTCTAAGGAGAACTTAATCTCTAGGATCAATTCACTACAGTATCTCATGACATATCCGATGCTATCCAGATGGTTGGCATGACGGTTCATGATCTGTATGTAGTTTGATATTACCTTTGTACCTCTCCATGCGGTGAAAGGACAAGTGCTAGCAAATTTTTTAGCAGCACACCCACTTCCTGCTATCTCTCCACTTAGTGGTGATCTCCTTGATGAACAAATCATGAACTTAGATGCTAAAATTCACCCAGAGATGTACTTTGATGGTGGCTTCCTCTCAAAGAGAAGAACCATAATCTATTCCATGGGGTAGGAATAGTTCTCTTAACTTCAGACCATGATGTGATTTGATTCTCATATCATCTGTTCAATCCTTGCACCAATAATAAAGCTGAATATGAGGCTCTAATTGCTAGTCTGGTGTTAGTCATTACTCTAATCATCCAGAACATCAACATCCTCTAGGATTCTTAGCTATATATCAACCAAATCACTAGGTCCTATAAGGTTATAAAGCCCAAGCTCCATCACTACCACAAGTACACCATAGAGTTGTTGTCCTAAATCCCAGAGGTTACCATTTATAAGATTCCTCATGGAGAGAAAGTTGTAGTATATGCTTTAGCCAAGCTTGCCAAGGAGTTGGCATGTTCCGAGGATGAGTCTATATCATTAATGGTCCAAAATAGACAAGTCTTATCCCTTATTGATAATGAACTCATCAAAAAGTACTCTCTTGAAGGGGAGGTTGCCATTGCTAAGAAGGACAAGGAGTAAGATTAGAGACAACCATTCATGGATTACCTAAATAAAGAGAAACTACATTATAAGAAGTCTCAAGCCCATCAAATGAAGCAAAGAGCACTTTCTTATGCTCTTATGGATGGTGTCTTGTACTGGCAGTCTTTTGATCATATGTGGTTACATTGTTTAAACAAGCACGAAGCCCATAAGATCATGACTGAGGTACACTCAGGATTATATGGAGCTAAACAATCTAGTCCGAAGATGAAAGCCAAGATCAAGTGACTAGGATACAACTGGCCATCGATGATCAAAGATTGCATGGATACCTTTAGGCGATTCCACCAATGTCAAATACATGGTGTACTCTTACACACAAACATTACATTCTACATACTACATTGGCGATGGACATTCGAGTGTTGGGTACATAGTGGGTTTGATTGATCCTTTTATTCCAAGGGTCATCGGTTCATCTTAGTCTACTATTTTTCCAAATGGTGAGGATTCCACTCAGAGGTCACATTTCAGCATGTGCAATTTTTTAGAACCATATTAAATAGGTTTGGAGTGCCTCGATGAATTATATCGATAATGGTCATTGCAGAAACCGAGATCAACAACTTTGCCTAAAGACATAGCATAGATTGGAGATATTCTACCATCAACTACTTGAGGGAAAATGGCTTAGTAGAAGCCTTCAATAAAACTCTCATCCAAATACTGAAGAAGACACTCAAAAATAATAAGCGACGGTGGCATGAGCAGTTAATTGAAGCCTTGTGGCCTACTACACCACATATAGAACTATAACTCAGTTCACTCCTTTTTCCTTAGTGTATGGGTCCAAAGCTATTCTACCATTAGAAGTCCAACTCCCATCACTAAGGATAATTGTGGGTAGTAAGATCATAACAAAGCAGAATGCCAAGTTGCTATTAGAATAGATCGAAGGTTTGGAGTAGAGACGCCTATGGGCATGACAAAACCTTGAGTTGTACAAAGCTAAAATGATTCAGGCTCACAACAAGTTGGTCCACCCTAGAGCTTTTCAAGTAAGAAAGCTTATTTTATTTCTAGGGAGATCGATTGTTGCTCGTCTTAAGATGGGAGGCAAGTTTGAACCCACTTGGGAAGGCCCTTTTGCCATTGAGAAGGCCTACCAAGGAGAATTTTGTCAAATTATTAATCAAAAGGGAGAGAGCCCAAAGCTTCCTATCAATGGGTTCTACTTAAAGAAATATTATAAATCATGTTTAAAAATAATTATCATCAATTAAAATTCCATTTTGAATTCAATCTCTTCTATGTTGAAAGTATTCCTATTTGCGAATCCATGATGATGTGTTTAAGGTAGGTGTAAGGAACCCAAGCAGCATCCTATCCTTTATCGATACAACACAAACACAAATTACACAAAAACATATAAAATAAGTATATATCTTTGGTCTCAGGCTACTCTGGGTTGGGATAACGCCCCCAATGACACTCACTTCGGTGCGCTCTAGGTCGACGTCTACCCAGTGTGTCGGTGGTCTTCTTGCTTTGTTGGATGTAAGTCTCTTTCCTTCCTTCCTTACTGTTGACAGTGCCTTGTTTGTTAGTGGTACTTACTACATGGATGGTAAGCTCATGTTGGCTTCATTTAAGAGGATGTGAGTCTACTTCTTTCTTGGATTAGCCTTTGTGCACTAGGGTGAGTATATTTGAGGTTTAGGATAAGTCCCCTAGTGGCTCCTTCCCTCCCCGCTTCAAGTCAGTCCTTCCTCGAGGCTCCCGCAGTAGTTGCTCTTGGTCAGATAACATCTCTCTCACTAGTGACAAACTATCCCAATGATCAGTTCCGCTTAGAAAGTTATATGCCTACACACTTTCTTTGTAAATTATTTATTGTACACCGATGGGTACGTTAAGTTGGTTGGTTCTCACTATGCTGATGGGTACACCACACATGCTCACAGATACGTGTTAGGTTGGTTGGTTCTCACATGTTAAGGTACAACACTCATGGCAGATGTAAGTCTGCCATGATTTGTCCTTGAGTTGGCCACCGTATACCTATAAGCTTTCTTTTCCAAGGCTCAAGATAAAGCCCTTAAGAGGACACCCCCAGCTTTCTTTTCCACCATACACCTCCCCTATGTTTGGATCACATTTTAGACACTAGGTTACTATTGGATTAGATAGTTCCCCCCCTACTAACCACGGTTGGAGAATCCATCTTGTGGATGTGTAGATACTCCCCTTGGTCTAGTAAATCGAGATAGGTCAAGGACATATCCCCTTCTTAGTGTGGTCCCTGACACAACCAGTCCATGCAAACATATAAACAAAATATGTATTCACTTGTGGATTAGGAGGACACCCCTAGCAGTACCTTTTCCCATGTAGGCATCCAATCTTTAGGGTAGCGTCAGCAAAACTCCCTAGAGGACAGGTACCTCACATGTCATGTCCAATGCATGTGTGATCCCCTAGCAGATCTCCTCCATGAATTTCATCAAATTTCATCTTATTTCTTCTTTAATACTTCAACCAAAATAATAATGAATTTATTCATCATCATAACATTTTTAATCAACATTTTATTTTATATGCAAGCTCAAACTAACTATACAATATCATGCTAAACATATTATAGTGTGAATTAGCACACAAGATTATATTATAATATTTGATGTTATCTTATAATTTGCTATAATATAATAAATTGTCTAACATTACACTTCATTAGAATCACTTAAAAAGAACTAATAACAAAATTTTCTCAAAATATGAATAATGTTCATTTTGGATGTGAAATTGTTATTTTTCTATTATAAATGGTACAAAATAGCATAATTTTGGTGTTGCTTCTTTGGTGTGTTTGGAATTTAAATTCTTCCATCTCAACCCTTGAAATTAACATTTTTGTGAGTTTTGACCCAATGTATTATAACAAAAGTAAAACATACTAAAATGTATAATAACATTTAGAAACACATAACCACATTCATATGTGTGTGAAGTTATATTGTTATGTACATTATATTTTAATATGCTTTCATATAATATATTATCTTACATTACACCTTAAAATGAATCACTTTAAGCAAAAAAATTATAAAATTTGGTTGAAAAATGAACATTTATTTTGGATGCAAAATTTCATTCTTTTGATTACACACAGCACACCCTAATGATGTTCCTAAAGCTTACCTTAAATTTGGCCAAATCCTATTATCTCTATAAAATAGTATTTTTATGAATTATACCAAACTCTACTACATCATACTATAACCAACTAAAATATGCTAAACAATAAGTATTAATACACAATAGTATGTCTAATGCATGATGCTACACTATGTATATGATCATCCTATATTATAATACACTATATATATATTAAATTATATTATATTACATATCACATCAGTGGTTGCTTAAGATAAAAAATCCTAAAATTAGTCTAAATAATAAAAAACTATATATTTTAGTCTATCACTTACATATTTTAAATTGAAATATTATGATTATGCCATGCTATTATTTATGAATTTGGCCAAAATTCTAAATCATTTTATAATCATACATTATATTGGCTACATGATTTAAAATATTTATTCTGTATATATTCGATATATATACTATGCTACAACATATAATATTTATTTTTAAAATCTTACTCTTTAGACTACAAGTGGCATAGCACACCTTTTACTACAACCTAATTCCACTTTAACAAATTTCATCATCTGATTTATTAATCAAAATTTTTAAGATTTATATTAACATAGGTAATAGAGCACAATACCATAATATACTAAAATATTTGAAAAACATCTTATAACATCTTATAAGACATCACAACATGCTCAAAATATATATGGTACATATATTATATATATATTATAATATAATTTAGGGTTAGGGTTTAAGGTATTCAGATCTCTAATAGTCAAGGGAATGTCTCTTGAAGACATTTTCTTTAGCTACCATAACTATGTTAGGATAAGGTCATTCTTTAGATCTACTCCTAATGACATCTTTATTCAAGTTTAGGGTTGATTAGGGTTTAGTTTAGGGTTTAGTTTATTTAGGTTTAGGTTTAGGGGGTTTAGGGGTTATTAAGGTTTAGGGTTTAGGGTTAGGTTAGGGGTTTAGGGTTTAGGTTTAGGGTTTAGTTTAGGATTTGAGGTTTAGTTTAGGGTTTAGGGTTTAGGTTTTAGGTTTAGGATTTATGGTCTTAGTTTAGGGGTTTAGGTTTATTTTATTTTTTTATTTATATTTTATTAGTTAGGTTTAGGTTTAGTTTTAGGTTTTAGGGTTTAGGTTTAGGTTTAGGTTTAAGGTTTATGTTTGAGTTTTAGTTTAGGGTTTAGGTTTAGGGTTTAGGGTTTAGGGTTTTGAGTTTAGGGTTTAGGGTTTTTAGGGTTTATGGTTTAGAGTTTAGGGTTTAGGTTTTAGGTTTAGGGTTAAAATTTAGTTTAGGGTTTATGGTTTTTTTAATAGAGAACAAATTTAGATTCAACATATCTTCTTTTTGATTTCATCAACTAAGTAGCACCCCAAGTTTTCTAAGACATAAGTGTCATATTAGATAAGAAATGAGCACCCATAGAGAAAATAAAAAACCCTAGATAAGTAAACTTCACTTTAAAGACATAGTTCCATTAGCAGCAGATTAGATCGACCGTTCTTTAGTTTCTCTAATTCCCATCAGAACCTCTTGAGTACACCATCCATCATATCCCGATCTCTCCTCAACCACCACCATGGTTGTAACTTCCATCATCGTTCCTCCGCCATAACCACCTTTGCTCCACCACCTCCATATCCACCAGAACCTCCAGATCCCCCACCACCACTGCAATAACTGTCTCTTATGCTTTTGCCTCCACCGTTGAATCAATACTGAGCCTAGTTGATGATGATGGTCTTGCCGTCAATGTTCTACCCATTCTTATGGTTTAGGGTTAGTTTAGGGTTTAGGATTAATGATTAGTTTAGGTTTAGGGTTTAGGGTCAGTGTAGGGTTTTGAGTTTGCAGTTTAGTGTTTAGGGTTATAGGTTTTAAGGTTTAGGCTTTTTGGCTTTAGGGTTTAGGATTTAAGGTTTAGGGTTTTAGGGTTTAGGGTTTAGGGTTTAAGGTTTAGGGTTTAGGGTTTAGGGTTATAGGTTTAAGGTTCTAGGTTTAGGTTCTAGGGTTTAGGCTTTATTTTAGAGTTTAGAGTTTATGGATTAGGATTTAGGGAGGTTTTTTTTAAAAAAAAATTAAGTAAACAAATATAGTTAGTTTATTTTTTATTTGAATTTATTTTCTTTTTTATTTTTATTTAGGTTTATTTTTATTTTCATTTAGTTTAGTTTATTTATTTTAGGTTTATTTAATTTAGTTTAGGTTATTTATTTTAGTATATTTTTGAGGTTTTAGTTTATTTTTTTAGTTGAGTTTTATTTTATTTTATTTTTTTTAAGTTTAGGTTTTATTTTTTATTTTTAGGTTTAGGTTTATTTTTTTATTTTAATTTTTAAGGTTCACATTTTAGGTTTTTATTTTAGATTTTTTTGGGTTTTATTTTTTAGTTTAGGTTTATGATAATTTTTAATTTATTTTATTTTATTTAGTTTAGGTTTAGGTTTAGGTAATGGTTTAATTTGATTTAGGATTAGGTTTAGGTTTTGTTTATTTTAGGTTAGTTTATTTTAGTTTAGGTTTAGGTCTATTTTATTTTATTTATTTCATTTTTAATTAAGGTTTTAGTCTTTTCTAGTTTAGGGTTTAGGTTTTTATTAATTTATTTTTAAGTTTACTTTTTATGTTCAAGTTTTTATTTAGTTTTTATTATATTTTATTTTAGGTTTATTTATTTAGGTTTAGTTTTTATTTTATTTAAGTATTTTATTTTTTGTTTAATTTAGGTTTTTATTTATTTTATTTTTGTTTAGTTTTTATTTTTTATTTTGTTTTCTTTTTAGGTTTAGGTTTAGGGTTAGGTTCAGGTTTTAATTTATGTTTTTTATTTTATTATATTTTTCTTTTATTTTAGTTTAGGTTTTTTATTTATTTTATTTTTAACTTTTATTTAGTTTAGGTTTAGATTTTCAGCTTGTTAGGGTTTTGGGTTTTGGGTTTAGGGTTTAGGATTAGTTTAGGGTTTAGAGTTTATGGTTTTGGGTTTAGGGTTTAGGGTTTAGGGTTTGGAGTTTGGGTTTAGGGTTTAAGTTTTAGTTTAGGGTTTAGGGTTTAAATTTTTTTTAATAGAGAACAAATTCAGATTCAACATTTATTCTTTTTGAATTCATCAACCAAGTAGCACCCCAAGTTTTCTAAGACATAACCGAAGACATAAATAAAAAATGAGCACCAATAGAGCAAATTAAAAACCCCACGATAAGTAGAAATGTCTTTATAGTAAAGACACAGTTCCATAAGCAGTAGATTAGATCGGTCGCTCTTCAACATCTCTAATTCCAATCAGAATCACCCCCACCTCTTGAGTAGCGGGATCCGCCATCATATCTCTGATCACTCCCTACACCACCACCATGGTTGTAACCTCCATCACCTCTCCTCCACCACCACTTGCTCAGCACCACCTCTATCCACCATCACCTCAGATCCCCCCACCACCCTGCGATAACCTTAGCCTCGCCTTGACTCCAACACAGATCTAGGCGAGCCAAGTTGGTGATGTTCCATCATCAAGGTTACCCATTCTTAGGTTTAGGGTTAGTTAAGGTTTAGGGTTTAGGGTTAGCTTAAGGTTTGTGGGGGTTTAATAGGGTTTAGGGTTTAGGTGTGGGGTTTAAGTTTAGAGTTTGGTTTAGGTTTGGGTTTAGGTTTAGGTTTAAGTTTATGTTTAGGTTTAGGGTTTAGGTTTAGGTTTAGGTTTAGGTTTAGGTTTAGGTTTAGGGTTTAGAGTTTAGGGTTTAGGTTTAGGGTTTAGGGTTTTAGTTTAGGTTTAGGTTTAGGTTTAAGTTAGTTAGGTTTATTTTATTTTTTAATTTAGGTTTATTTTTTATTTTTATTTAGTTTATTTATTTTATTTAGGATTTTATTTTAGTTTATTATTTAGGTTTAGGTTTATTTTTAGTTAGTTTATTTTTTATTTTATTTTTTTAGGTTTATGTTTTATTTCCTATTTTTAGGTTTTGGTTTCGATTATTATTTTATTTTTTTAGGTTTAGGTTTTAGGTTTTATTTTTTAGTTGATTTTTAGGTTTATTTTTAGTTCATTTTATTTTATTTAGTTTATGTTTACATTTTGGTTTGGGTTTAGCTTAGGTTTAGGTTTATTTATTTTATTTTAGTTTATTTTAGTTTAGGTTTTGGTTTATTTTATTTTCTTTATTTTAGTTTTATTTTAAGTTTAGGGTTTAGGTTTTATTTTTTATTTATTTATAGGTTTTATTTTAGGTTTATTTTTTAGGTTTAGGTTTTCATTTAGTTTTTATTTTATTTTATTTTTGGTTTTTTTATTTTGATTTAAGGTTTAGTTTTTATTTTATTTAGCTTTTTTTATTTTTTTAGTTTACTTTAAGTTTTTATTTATTTTATTTTAGCTTAGTTTTTAGTTTTTATTTTATTTTATTTTTTAGGTTTCAGTTTAGGCTTTAATTTTTTTTATTTTATTATATTTTTATATTATTTTGGTTTAAGTTTATTTATTTATTTATTTTTTTTTAGGTTTTATTTAGTTTAGGTTTAGATTTTTAGCTTGTTAGGGTTTTTATTTTAGGGTTTATGGTTTTAGGCTAGTTTAGGGTTTAGGATTTAGGGTTTAGGGTTTGGGATTTAAGGTTTAGGGTTTAGGGTTTAGAGTTTAGGTTTTAGGTTTAGGGTTTAAGTTTTAGTTAAGGGTTTAGGGTTTAGGGTTTAAGGTTTTTTTTAACAGAGAAAAATTCAAATTTGACATTTCTTCTATTTGATTTCATCAACCAAGTAGGACCCAAAGTTTTCTAAGACACAAGCGATGACATGGATCAAAAATGAGCGCCCATAGAGCGAATAAAAAATCCTAGATAAGTAGAATAGTCTCTATAAAGAAATAGTTCCATAGAGATCGATGGTTCACTCTAGTTCCCATCAAAACCGCCCCCACCTCTCGAGTTGTAGGATTCACCATCATATCCCGGATCTCTCCATCCGCCACAACCATGGCTGTAACCTCAGTCGCTCCTATTGCCTCCATAACCACCACTACTCTGACCAACACCTCCATAACCCCCACCACCATTGTGACAACTTTTGCCTTCACCTTCACTTCCACCACCAGATCTAGATTGAGCCTAGGTTACGGTGATGTTCTTGTCATCAAGGTTCTGTCTATTCATATGGTTTAGCATTTAGGGTTTAAGGTTTAGGGTTAGATTAGGGTTGAGAGTTTAGGGTTTAGGGTTTAGGGTTTAGGGTTTAGTGTTGTAGGTTTTAGGGTTTAGGGTTTAGGGTTTAGGGTTTAGGGTTTAGGGTTTTAAATTTAGGGTTGGGTTTAGGGTTGTAGGTTTAGGTTGTGTTATGGTTTAGGGTATAGGGTTAGTTTTAGGGTTTAGAATTTAAGGTTTAGGCTTTAGGATTTATGGTTTAAGTTCTTTTTTAAATTAAGTAAACTAGTAGGATTAGGTTTATTTAGTTTATTTTTTTTATTGGAGTTTATTTTTTTTTTATTTGGGTTTATTTTTATTTAGTTTTGTTTATTTTTTAGCTTAAGTTTTTTTTTAATTTAATTTTTATGATTAAGTTTAATTTTTATCTAAGTTTTATTATTATTTTATTTTTTAGTTTACATTTTATTTTTTATTTTTATTTTTAGGTTTAGGTTTTTATTTTATTTTTTTAGGTTTAGGTTTTAGGTTTTTATTCTAGGTATATTATAGATTTTTTTTAGTTGAGGTTCAGGTTTATTTTTAGTTAATTTTATTTTATTTAGTTTTGGTTTAGTTTATTTTAGGTTTAGGTATTATTTATTTTAGTTTATTTTATTTTATTTATTTTATTTTAGTATTTTTATTTTTTATTTTGATTTATTTTTAGGTATAGGTATAGATTTTAGTTTAGGTATTTATTTCTTTTATTTTTTTAATTTTAGATTTTATTTATTTATTTTATTATTAGGTTTTATTTAGTTTAGGTTTAGGTTTTAAGGTTTGAGGGTTTAGGGTTTAGGGTTTATGGTTTAGGATTTTGGATTTTAGGGTTTAGGGTTTAGTGTTTTTTCTTTAGGGTTTAGGTTTTGAGTTTAATGTTTAGAAGTTTAGGTTTAGGGTTTAAGTTTAGGCTTTAGGTTTTAGGGTTTAGGTTAACAAGTTTAAAAAATTATGATTTAAGGTAGAGCTTAAGTTTTAAGGTTTAGAGTTTAGGGTTTAGGGTTTAGGGTTTTAGTTTTAGTTTAAGGTTTAGGTTTAGTGTTTAGGAGTTTAAGGTTTAGGGTTTAAGTTAAGTTTAGAGTTTAGGATTAGTTTAGGTTTAGGTTTAGGGTTGTATGTTTTGTTTAGGGTTTAGGGTTTAGGATTTTGGGTTTATAGTTTAGGGTTCAGGTTTAAGGTTTTCTTTAAAATAAATAAATAAAGTAGGTTTAGGTTTATTTAGTTTATTTTATTTTTTATTTTCATTTAGGTTTATTTTTTATTTATATTTAGTTTAGTTTATTTATTTTAGGTTTATTTATTTTAATTTATTTATTTGGTTTAGGTTTAGGTTTATGCTTATTTTTTGTTTAGTTTTATTTTTATTTTATGTTTTATGTTTTATTATTTTTTAGTTCTAGGTTTAGGTTTTAATTTTATTTTTTTAGGTTTAGGTTTTAGGTTTTTATTTTAGGTTTATATTTAAGTTTTATTTTTTAGTTTAGGTCTCGATTTATTTTTAGTTTATTTTATCTTATTTAGTTTAGGTTTAGGTTTAGGTTTAGGTTTATGTTGTATTTGTTTTAGTTTAGGTTTAAGTTTTTTTTTTATTTTAAGTTTAGGTTCTTTTTTAGTATAGGGTTTATGTTTTCTTTTTTATTTATTTTTTGCTTTTCTTTTTTGGTTTCTTTTTTAGGTTTAGGTTTTTATTTAGTTTATATTTTATTTTATTTTAGGTTTATTTCATTTTTATTTCATGTTTAGTTTTTATTTATTTTAGGTTTTTTATTCTTAGGTTCATTTTATTTTTTAGTTTAATTTAGGTTTTTTTATTTTCTTTTAGTTTTTATTTTATTTTATTTTATTTTTAGGTTTAGGTTAAGGTTTTAGTTTAGGTTTTTATTTTATTTTATTTAGGTTTAGGTTTTTATTTTATTTTATTATTAAGTTTTATTTAGTTTAACTTTTTAGGTGTTTAGGGTTTAGGGTTTAGGGTTTATGGTTTAGGGTTTAGGGTTTAGGGTGTAGGGTTGTAGGTTTTATAGTTTGGGCTTTAACATTTAGGGTTTCAGGGTTTACGATTTAGGGTTTAGGGTCTAGGGATTAGGGTTTAGGGTTTAGGGTTTTTAGGGTTTAGTGTTTAAGGTTTAGGGTTTAGGTTTTAGGTTTATCATTCAATTTTTAGTTTAGGGTTTAGGGTTTTAATTTTTTTTAACAGAGAACAAATTCATATTAAACATTTCTTATTTTTGATTTCATCAACCAAGTAACACATAATGTTTTCTAAGACACAAGCGATGACATAGATAAAAAATGAGCACACATAGATAAAATCAAAAACCTTAGATAACTAGAATCATCTATAATGTAAAGATAGTTCCATAAATTGCAGATCGGATCAACCAATATTTAGATACTCCAATTTCCATCAGAACCACCCTAGCCTCTCGATTAGCATGATTCACCATCATATCCCCGATCTCTCCCTCCGCCACCACCACGGCTGTGACCTCTGTCTCTCCTCCGGCCTCCATAACCACCACTACTCCTACCACCACCACTATTATAATCGCCGCCTCCGCCTTTGCCTCCACCTCCAGATCTAGATTGAGCTTGATTGACGGTGATGTTCCTGTCATCAAGGCAATGCTCATTCTTTGGGTTTAGGTTTATTAGGTTTTAGGGTTTAGGTTTATTTTTAAATTTATTAAGTTACTTTTGGGTTAGGTTTAGGGTTAGGGTTTAAGGTTAGGGTTTAGGGTTTAGGATTTAGGGTTTTAGGCTTTATGCTTTTAGGGTTTAGGGCTTAAGGTTAGTGTTTAAGGTTTAGAATTTTACTGTTGAAGGTTTAGGGTTAGGTTTTAGGGTTTAGGGTTTAGGGTTTAACATTTAGGGTTTATGGTTTAGAGTTTAGGATTTAGGGTTTTGGGTTTTTAGGGTTTAGGGTTTAGGGTTAGCTTATGGTTTAGGGTTAGTTTAGGGTTTAGGGTTTAGGGTTTAGGGTTTATGTTTTAGGGTTTAGGGTTTTTAGGGTTTAGGTTTAAAGGTCTAGGGTTTAGGGTTAAGGTTAGGGTTTAGGGTTTAGGGTTTAGGATTTACAATTATAGGTTTAAGGTTGTAGGTTTATGGATTCAAGTTTAGGGATAGTTTTATGGTTAAGGGTTTAGGGTTTAGTTTTTTTTTGTAAATTAAGTAAACCATCAAGTTTTGGTTTATTTAGTTTTTTTTTATTTTAGTTTATTTTATTTTTAATTTTTTATTTTTATCTAGCTTTATTTTTTATTTTTATTTAATTTAGTTTATTTATTTTATGCTTATTTATTTTAGTTTAGGTTTTTTATTTTAGTTTATTTATTAGGATTATTTTTTTTAATTTTAGTTTTATTTTTATTTTATTTTTCAGTTTAGGTTTTATTTTTATTTTTATTTTATTTTATTTTTATTTTACATTTAGTTTTTATTTTATTAAAGTTTTTTTTATTTTTTAGGTTTATTTTATTTTATTTAGTTTGGTTTAGGTTTTTATTTATTTTATTTTAATTTATTTTATATTTTTATTTGATTTAATTTTTGGGTCTAGGTTTAAGTAGTGTAGGTTTTAATTTTATTTTATTTTATTTTATTTATTTTTTTAAGTTTAGGTTTTTTAATTTATTTTATTTTAAGGTTTTATTTAGTTTATGTTTAGGATTTTAGGTTTTTAGGGTTTATGATTTAGGGTTTATAGTTTAAGGTTTAGGGCTTAGGGTTAAGGGTTTTAGGGTTTTAGGGTCTAGGGTTTAGGGTTAGGGTTTAGGGTTAGGGTTTAGGGTTTAGAGTTTAAGGTTTAGGGTTTAGTGTTTAGGCTTTAGGGTTTAGGCTTTTTGGTTTAGGTTTAGGGTTTAGGGTTTAGGGTTAGCTTAGGGTTTAAGGCATTTATGGTTTGAGGTTTAGGGTCAGCTTAAATTTTAGGGTTTAGGGTTATGGTAATGGTTTAGGGTTTAGAATTTAGGGTTATATGTTTAGGGTTGTAGGTTTATGGTTTAGGGTTAGTTTTAAGGTTCAGGGTTTAGGGTTTAGGGTTTAGGGTTTTAGATATAGGGTTTAAGGTTTTAAAAAAAAATTTAACTAAATCTATAGGTTTAGGTTTTTTTTAGTTTGTTTTTAATTTATTTTAATTTATTTTATTTTGTAATTTTAATGTAGGTTTATTTATTATTTTTATTTAGTTTAGTTTATTTATTTTAGTTTAAGTTTTTTTATTTTTGTTTATTTTTTTGGTTTAGGTTTAGGTTTATATTTATTTTTTAGTTTGGTTTTAATTTTATTTTATTTATTCGATTTAGGTTTCTTTATATTTTTAGGTTTAAGTTTAGGTTTTTATTTTATTTTTTTTAGGTTTAGGTTTAGGTTTTGATTTTAGGTTTACTTTTAGGTATTATTTTTTAGTTTAGGTTTAAGTCTATTTTTAGTTTATTTTATTTTATTTAGTTTAGGGTTTATGGTTTTAGGTTTTTAGGGTTTATGATTTAGGGTTTAGTGTTTAAGGTTTAGGGTTTAGGGTTAAGGGTTTTAAGGTTTTAGGGTCTAGGGTTTAGGGTTAGGGTTTAGGGTTTAGAGTTTAAGGTTTAGGGTTTAGTGTTTAGGCTTTAGGATTTAGGCTTTTTAGGGTTTAGGGTTTAGGGTTTAGGGTTAAGGGTTAGCTTAGGGTTTAAGGCTTTTAGGGTTTAAGGTTTAGGGTCAGCTTAAATTTTAGGGTTTAGGGTTATGGTAATGGTTTAGGGTTTAGGATTTAGGGTTGTATGTTTTGGGTTTAGGGTTAATTTTAGGGTTCATGGTTTAGGGTTTAGGGTTTAGGGTTTAGGGTTTCAGATATAGGGTTTAAGGTTTTAAAAAAAAATTTAACTAAATCGATAGGTTTAGGTTTTTTTAGTTTGTTTTTAATTTATTTTAATTTATTTTATTTTGTAATTTTAATGTAGGTGTATTTATTATTTTTATTTAGTTTAGTTTATTTATTTTAGTTTAAGTTTTTTTTTTTTTTTTTTTTTTTGTTTAGGTTTAGGTTTATATTTATTTTTTAGTTTAGTTTTAATTTTATTTTATTTATTCGATTTAGGTTTCTTTATATTTTTAGGTTTAAGTTTAGGTTTTTATTTTATTTTTTTTAGGTTTAGGTTTAGGTTTTGATTTTAGGTTTACTTTAGGTATTATTTTTTAGTTTAGGTTTAAGTCTATTTTTAGTTTATTTTATTTTATTTAGTTTAGGGTTTAGGTTTTGTTTATTTTAGATTTTACTTATTTTAGTTTAGTTTATTTTAGTTTATGTTTAGGTTTATTTTATTTTATTTATTTTTGGTTTAGTTTTTTTTTAGTTTAGGGTTTAAGTTTTATTTTTTACATATTTCTAGGTTTATTTTTTAGGTTTAGGTTTTTATTTAATTATTATTTTATTTTATTTTAGGTTAAGTTTATTTTTATTTTATGTTTGGGTTTTATTTTATTTAAGTTTTTTATTTTTAGGTTTATTTTATTTTTTAGTTTATTTTAGGTTTTTCTTTATTTATTTTAGTTTAGTATTTATTTTATTTTATTTTAGGTTTAGGTTTAGGGTTTAGTTTAAATTTTTATTTTATTTAATTTTATTTAGGTTTATGTTTCTTTATTTATTTTATTTTAAGGTTTATTTAGTTTAGGTTTAGGTTTTTAGGTTTTTATTATTTAGAGTTTAAGGTTTAGGGTTTAGGGTTTAGGGTTTAAAGGTTTTAGGGTCTAGGGTTTAGGGTTAGAGTTTAGGGTTAGGGTTTAGGGTTTAGAGTTTAAGGTTTAGGGTTTAGTATTTAGGCTTTATGGTTTAGGGTTTAGGGTTAGGGTTTATTTATTTATTTTTTAATTTTTTTATCTAAGGTTTCGGATTTAGGGTTTAGGGTTTTTTAGGGTTTATGGTTTAGGGTTTAGGGGTTACAGTTTAGAGCCGTAGGTTTAGGATTTAGGGTTTAGGGTTTAGTGTTTAAGGTCTTTTGAAAAAAAATTAAGTAAACTAGTAGGTTTAGTTTTATTTAGTTTATTTTTTATTTATTTTAGATTATTTTATTTTATTATTTTACTTAGTTTTAATTTTTATTTTTATTTAGTTTAGTTTATTTATGTTAGGTTTATTTATTTTAGTTTAGGTTTTTTATTTTAGTTTGTTTTTTTTTGTTTAGGTCTAGTTTTTTGTTTATTTTTTAGGTTAGTTTTATTTTTTATTTTATTATTATTTTTTTGTTTAGATTTTAGGTTTTTATTTTAGGTTTATTTTAAGGTTTTTTTTAGTTCAAGTTTAGGTTTATTTTTAGCTTATTTTATTTTATTTAGTTTAGGGTTTAGGTTTACTTTTTAGGTTTAGCTTTTATTTATTTTAGTTTAGTTTATTTTAGTTAAGGTTTAGGTTTAATTTAATTTGTTTATTTGAGGTTTAGGTTTTTGCTTAGTTTAGGGTTTAGGTTTTATTTTTTATTTATTTTTAAGTTTATTTTTTAGGTTTAAGTTTTTATTTAATTTATATTTTATTTTATTTTATGTTTATTTTATTTTTATTTTATGTGTACTTTTTATTTTATTTAGGTTTTTTATTTTTAGGTTTATTTTATTTTTTTTAGTTTAGTTTAGAATTTTATTTATTTTATTTTAGTTTAGCTTTTATTTTTTTTGTTTTTATTTATTTTTAGGTTTAGGTTTAGGTTTAGGTTTAGGTTTTAGTTTAGGTTTTTATTATATTTTATTTTATTTAGGTTTAACTTTTTTATTTATTTTATTTTTAGGTTTTTAGCGTTTAGGGTTTTATGTTTTGGGTTTAGGGTTTAGGGTATTGGGTTTAGAGTTTGGGGTTATGGGTTCATGGTTTATGGTTGTAGGTTTTAGGGTTTATGGTTTAAGGATTTAGGTTTAGGGTTTAGGGTTTAGGGTTTAGGGTTATAGGTTTAGGTTTTAGGGTATCAGGCTTAGGCATTAGGGTTTAGGGTTTAGGGTTAGGGTTTCTATTATTAATTTTTTATTTTTTATTTTTTGGATTTTGGGTTTAGGATTTAGGGTTAAGTGTTGTAGGTTTAGGGTTTAGTGTTAGTTTTAGGGGTTAGTGTTAGTTTTAGGGTTAGTTTAGGGTTTAGGATTTAGGGTTGAGGCTTTAGGCTTTAGGTTTTAGGGTTTTTGGGTTTAGTGTTTAGGGTTCAGGGTTAGTTTAGAGTTTAGGGTTTAAGGTTTTAGGGTTTAGGGTTTAGGATTTAGGTTTTAAGGCTTTTTTTAGATTAAGTAAATCAGTAGGTTTAAGATTATTTAGTATATTTAGTTTATTTACTATTTATTATAGTTTACTTCTTTATTTATTTTTATTTAGGTTTATTTTTCTTAGTTTAGGTTTAAAATAAAAAGTTTAGGGTTTTTCAGGGTTTAGGGTTTAGGGTTGTAGGTTTAAGGTTTAGGATTTAGGGTTTATTTAGTATATTTAGTTTATTTTTTATTTTTATTTAGGTTTATTTTTTTATTTTTATTTAGTTTAGTTTATTTATTTTTAGTTTATTTATTTTAGTTAAAGTTTTTTATTTTAGTTTATTTTTTAGGCTTAGGTTTTGGTTTAGATTAATTTTTTAGTTTAGTTTTATTTTTATTTTTTATTTTTAGGTTTAGGTTTAGGTTTTTATTTTATTTATTTAGGTTTTATTTTTTAGTTCAGGTTTAGGTTTATTTTTAATTTATTTTATTTTATTTAGTTTAGGTTTAGGTTTTATTTGTTTTAGTTTAGTTTATCTTTGTTTAGGTTTAGGTTTATTTTATTTTGTTTATTTTAGGCTTAGGTTTTTGTTCTTTTTAGTTTCAAGTTTAGGTTTTTGGGTTTGGGGTTTAGGGTTTAGGGTTTTAGGGTTTACAGTTTAGGGTTTAGGGTTGGAGGTTTAGGGTTGTAGATTTAGGGTTTAGAGTTAGGGTTAGTTTTAGGGTTTAGAGTTTAGGGTTTAGGGTTGAGGATTTTGGGTTTAGATTTCTTTTTAAAAAAAAATTAAGTAAACCGATTGGCTTAGAAATATTTAATTAATTAAGTTTATTTTTCATTTATTAGAGTTTATTTTATTTTTTTTATTTTTATTTAGGTAATTTTTTTTTAGTTTTTTTATATTTTAGATTTATTTATTTTAGTTTAAGTTTCTTATTTTAGTTTAATTTTTAGGTTTAGGTTTATTTTTTAATTGAATTTCATTTTTATTTTATTTTATAGGTTTATGTTATATTTTATATTTTTAGGTTTAGGTTTAGCTTTTTATTTTATTTTTTTAGTTTAGGTTTTAGGTTTATTTTAGGTTTATTTTTTAGTTTAGGTTTAGGTTTATTTTTAGTTTATTTTATTTTATTTAGTTTATGTTTAGGTTTAGGTTTTATTTATTTTAGTTTAGTTTATTTTAGTGTAGGTTTAGGTTTATTTAATTTTGTTTATTTTATTTATATTTTAGGTTTAGGTTTTTTTTTTAGTTTAGGGTTTAGGTTTTAACTTTTATTTATTTTTCGGTTTAATTTTTAGGTTTAGGTTTTTATTTAGTTTATATTTTATTTTTTTTAGGTTTATTTTATTTTTATTTTATGTTTAGTTTTTAATTTTTTGTTTAGTTTAGGTTTTTATTTATTTATTTTATTTTATTTTTATTATATTATTTTATTTTATTTTTAAGTTTAGGTTTAGGATTTAGTTTAGAATTTTATATTATATTATTTCTTTATTTTATTTAAGTTTAGGTTTTTTTATTTATTTTATTTTATGTTTTATCTAGCTTAGGTTTAGGTTTTTAGGTTTTTAGGGTTTAGGGTTAGAGGTTTAGCATTTAGGGTTCAGGGTTTAGGTTTTAGGATTTACAGTTTCGGGTTTAGGGTTTTAGGGTTTAGGGTTTAGGGTTAGGTTTTAGGTTTAGGGTTTAGGGTTTAGGGTTTAGGCAATAAGGTTTAGGGTTTTTAAGGTTTAGGGTTTAGGGTTTAGGGTTTAGGGTTAGCTTAGGGTTTAGGATTAGTTTAGGGTTTAGGGTTTAATTAGGGTTTAGGCTTTAGGGTTTAGGGATTTTAGGGTTTAGTGTTTAGGGTTTAGGGTTTAGTGTTAGTTTAGGGTTTAAGGTTTAGTGTTTTAGGATTTAGGGTTTATGGTTTAGGGTTTAGGGTTTAGGGTCTATGGTTAGGGTACGATTTAGGGTTTAGGGTTTAGGGTTTCTGGTTAGTTTTATGGTTTAGGGTTTAGGCTTTAGGCTTTAGGATTTAGGGTTTAGGGTTTAGGTTTATGGTTTTTTTTTAAAATTAAATAAACCAATAGGTTTTTGTTTATTTAGTTTATTTTTTATTTATTTTAGTTTATTTTATTTGCTATTTTTATTTGGGTTTATTTTTTAGTTTATTAAGTGTATTTTATTTATTTTAGGTTTATTTATTTTAGTTAAGGTTTTTTATTTTACTTTAGCTTTTTCTTTTAAGTTTAGGATTATATTTATTTTTAGTTTAATTTTATTTTTATTTTATTTTTTATGTTTAGGTTTTATTTTTTTATTATTAAGTTTAGGTTTTGATTTTCTTTTTATAGGTTCAAGTTTTAGGATTTCATTTTAGGTTCATTTTTAGGTTTTATTTTTAGTTTAGGTATAGGTTTCTTTTTAGTTTATTTTATTTTTTTTCATTTAGGGTTTATGTTTAATTTATTTTAGGTTTAGGTTTAGGTTTTATTTTTTTTAGTTTAGTTTATTTTAGTTTAGGTTTACTTTTATTTTATTTTGTTTATTTTAGGTTTAGGATTCTTTTAGTTTAAGGTTTAGGGTTTCTTTTTTATTTATTGTTAGGTTTATTTTTTAGGTTTAGGTTTTTATTTAGTTTTTATTTTAGGTTTATTTTATTTTTATTTTATGTTTAGTTTTTATTTTATTTAGGTTTTATATTTTGAGGTTTATTTTATTTTTTTAGTTTAGTTTAAGTTTTTATTTATTTTATTGTAGTTTACTTTTTATTTTTTATTTTATTTTTTAGGTTTAGGTTTACATTTAGGTTAGTTTAGGGTTTAAGGTTTAGGCTTTAGAATTTTTTTTTTAAATTAAGTAAACGGGTAGGTTTAGGTTTATTTAGCTTAATTTTCATTTATTTTAGTTTATTTAATTTTTATATTTTTATTTAATTTAGTTTATTTAATTTAGGTTTATTTATTTTAGCAAAGGTTTTTTTTATTTTAGTTTACTTTTTTTTATTTAGGTTTATGTTCATGTTTATTTTTTAGTTTACTTTTATTTTTATTTTATTTTTTAGGTTTAGGTTTTATTATTTATTTTTAGGTTTAGGCTTTATTTTCTTTTTTTAGGTTTAAGTTTTAGGTTTTTATTTTAGATTGATTTTTAGGTTTTGTTGTTTAGTTCAGGTATAGGTTTATTTTTAGTTTATTTTATTTTATTTAGTTTACGGTTTATGTTTAGTTTATTTTAGGTTTAGGTTTAGGTTTTATTCATTTTAATTTAGGTTTAGGTATATTTTATTTTGTTTATTTTAGGTTTAGATTTTTTTTAAGTTTAGTGTTTAGGTTTTATTTTTAAGTTTTTTTTAGGTGTAGGTTTTTATTTAGATTTTATTTTATTTTATGTTTATTTTATTTTTATTTTACATTTAGTTTTTATTTTATTTAGGTTTTTTATTTTTAGGTTTATTTTATTTTTTAGTTTAGTTTAGGTTTTTATTTATTTTATTTGAGTTTAGTTTGTATTTTTTATTTTATTATATTTTTAAGATCATGTTTAGGTTTAGGTTTTAGTTTTGGTATTTATTTTATTTTATTCATTTATTTATTTTATTTAGGGTTAGGTTTTTTATTTATTTTATTTTTAGGTTTTATTTAGTTTGGGTTTAGGTTTTTAGGTTTTTAGGGTTTAGGGTTTAAGGTTTAGGGTTTAGGGTTTAGGGTTTAGGGTTAGTATTTAGGGTTTAAGGTTATGGTTTAGGGTTTAGAGTTTAGGGTTTAGTGTTTAGGCTTTAGGGTTTAGGGTTTAAGGTTTAGCCTTTAAGTTTTATGGTTTTTAGGGTTTAGGGTTAGTTTAGGTTTTAGGGTTTAAAGGTTAAGGTTAGGGTTGGGGTTTAGGGTTTAGGATTAGGGTTTAGGCATTAGGGTTTAGGGGTATAGGGTTTATGGTTTAGGGTTTAGGGTTGAGGGTTTATGGTTAGTTTAGGGTTTAGGGTTTAGTTTTTAAGGAATAGGGTTTAGGGTTTTTTAGTGTATAGGGTTTAAGGCTTAGGTTTTTTATTGTTTAGGGTAGGGTTTTAGGTTAGTTTTATGGTTTAGTGTTTAGGGTTTAGGATTTTGTGTTTAGGGTTGAGGGTTTAGGGTTTAGGGGTTTTTTTAAATTAAGTAAAACAGTAGGTCTATGTTTTTTTAGTTTATTTTATATTTTTATTTATGTTTAATTTTTATTTTTATTTAGTTTAGTTTTTTATTTTATGTTTATTCATTTAGTTTAGTTTTTTATTTTGGCTTATTTTTTAGTTTGATGTTTAATTTTTAGCTTAATGTTATTTTATTTTATTTTTTAGGTTAAGGTTTTATTTTTTAATTTTAGGTTTAGGTTTAGATATTTTTTTTTAGGTTTAGGCTATAAATTTTTATTTTAGGTTTACTTTTAGGTAGTATTTTTTAGTTTAAGTTTAGGTTTATTTTTAATTAATTTAATTTATTTAGTTTATGGTTTTGGTTTTGCTTTAGGTTTTATTTACTTTAGTTTAGTTTATTTTAATTTAGGTTTAGGTTTATTTCATTTTGTTTAATTTAGGTTTAGGTTTTATTTTTTATTTAGTTTAGTTTAAGTTTATTTTATTTTAGTTTAGTTTATTAACTTTAGGGTTTAGTTTTTATTTTTTATTTATTTTTTTAAGTTTATTTTTTAGGTTTATGTTTTTAGTCAGTTTTTATTTTATTTTATTTTTGGTTTATCTTATTTTTATTTTACTTTTAGGCTTTATTTTGTATAGGTATTTTATTTTTAGGTTTATTTTATTATTTTAGTTTAGTTTAGGTTTTTAATTTTTTTTATTTTAGTTTAGTTTTTTATTTTATTTTATTTTATTTTTAAGATTAGGTTTAAGTTTAGGGTTTAGTTTAGGTTTTTATTTTATTTTATTATTTATTTTATTTAGGTTTAGGTTTTTCTATTTATTTTATTTTTAGGTTTTATTTAGTTTAGGTTTAGGATTTTAAGTTTTTAGGGTTTAGGGTTTAGGGTTTAGGGTTTTGGGTTTTGGGTTTAGTGTTTAGGGTTTAGGATTTTTAGGGTTTAGGGTTTAAGTTTCATTTTATGATCTAGGGTTTAGGGTTTAAGATTTTTTTAATAGAGAACAAATTCAGATTCAACATTTATTCTTTCGATTTCATCAACCAAGTATCATCCCAACTTTTCTAAGACACAAGCGATGACATAGATCAAAATGACCACCCATAGAGCAAATTAAAAACCCCATGATAAGTAAAACTGTCTCTACTATAAAGACACAATTCTATAAGTAGCATATCAGATCAATCATTCTTCCGTTTCTCCAGTTCCCATCAGAACCACCCCCGCCTCTCAAGTAGCGAGATTCGCCAACATATCCCCGATCTCTCTCTCCACCACCACCATGGCTCTAACCTCTGTCACTCCTTTCAGCTCCATAACCACCACTACTCTGACCACCACCTCCATATCCTCAAGCACCTATAGATCCCCCACCATCACTATGATAACTGTCGCCTCCACCTCTGCCTACACCGCCAGATCTTGACTGAGCATAGTTGATAGTAATGTTCCTTGTATCAAGGTTGTGCCTAGTCTTAGGGTTTAGAGTTAGTTTAGAGTTAGTCTAGGGTTTATGGTTTCAGATTTAGGGTTTGGGTTTATAGTTTAGGGTTGTACATTTTAGGGTTTAGGGTTTATGGTTTAGGTTTAAGTTTTTATGGCTTAGGGTTTAGTGTTTAGGGTTTTAGGGTTTAGGGTTTACACTTTATGGTTTAGGGTTTAGGGTTTAGGGTTTTAGGGTTTAAGGTTTAGAGTTTAGAGTTTAGGGTTTTGGGTTGTAGTTTTATCATTGTAGGTTTAGGGTTAGTTTGAGGGTTTAGGATTTTAGGTTTAAGGTTTAGGATTAAGGGTTTTTTTAATTAAGTGAATCGGTAAGTTTAGATTTATTTAGTTTATTTTTATTTATTTGAGTTTATTTTATTTTTTATTTTTACTTAGGTTTATTTTTTATTTTTATTTGGCTTAGTTTATTTATTTTAGGTTTATTTATTTTAGTTTAGGTATTTTATTGTAGTTTATTTTTTAGGTTTAGGTTTATTTTTAGTTATGTTTTATTTTTATTTTATTTTTTAGGTTTAGGTTTTATCTTTTCTTTTTAGGTTTATGTATAGGTTTTTATTTTATTATTTTTAGGTTTATGTTTTAGGTTTTTAGTTTAGATTTATTTTTAGGTTTTATTTTTTAATTTAGGTTCAAGTTTATTTTTAGTTTATTTTATTTTATTTAGTTTTAGTTTAAATTTAGTTTAATTTATTTTAGGTTTAGGTTTAGGTTTTATTTATTTTAGGTTAGTTTATTTTAGTTTAGGTTTAGGTTTATTTTATTTTGTTTATTTTATTTTTATTTTAGGTTTAGGTTTTTTTTAGTTTACGGTTAAAATTTTATTTTCAATTTATTTTTAAGTTTTATTTTTAGGTTTATTGCTTAGCTTTAAGTTTTTATTTAGTTTTTATTTTATTTTACTTTTTATGTTTGGCTTTTATTTTATTTAGGTTTTTATTTTTTTTGTTTAGTTTAGGTTTTTATTTCTTTTATTTTAGTTTAGTTTTTATATTTTATTTTATTTTCATTTTAGATTTACGTTTAAGTTTAGGTTTAGGTTTAGGATTTAGTTTATGTTTTTATTTTTTAATTTTTTAATTTTATTTTGGTTTTAATTTTTTTTAATTATTTTATTTTTAGGTTTTATTTAGATTAGGTTTAGGTATTTTGCTTTTTAGTGTTTAGAGTTTTGGGTTTATGGTTTAGGGTTAGTTTAGGGTTTAGGGTTTGGGGTTTAGGGTTTAGGGTTTAGGGTTTAGGTTTCAAGATTTAGGTTTTAGGTATAGAGTTTAAGGTTTAGTTTAGGGTTTATGGTTTAGGGTTTAGGTTTAGGCTTTAAGATTTTTTATTTTAACAGAGAACAAATTTAGATTTAATCTTTCTTCTTTTTGATTTCATCAACAGAAAGTAAACATGCAAAATAGCTCCAAAAATCAGCAAAATAGTCTCTTTTGCTTTAAAGATCTCAAATGGGCTCTATTCGACAGTGAATAGAGTTTTGATCCGGATAAAGGTAATTATGCTTTGAATAGATCTAATTCTTCACCTTCTCTTACTTTTAATTTGGATCTTCATTCCAATCCGCTCTAATTAACGCTTTATGTTCGCTTGTACGATGTGTTACAAATTCGGTGGCGTAAAAGACATTGTAAATTGATCTAGTATTTTTGAGATTAATATTTAATCTATAATATGTTTAGGGTTTATGGTTTAGGGATTTGGGTTTTGGTTTTAAGGTTTACGGTTCCGGGTTTAGGGCTTAGGGATTAGGGTTTTAGGGTATTGGATTTAGGGTTTAAGGTTTAGGGCTTTAAGGTTTGAGGTTTATGGTTTAGGTTTTAGGGTTTAGGGTTTAGGGTTTCAGGTTGTCGGTTTATGGTTGTAGGTTTAGGGTTTAGGGTTTCAGGTTAGTTTTAGGGTTTAGGGCTTAGGGTTTAGAATTTAGGGTTTTGGGTTTTTTTTTAAAATTAAGTAAATTGGTAGGTTTAGGTTTATTTTGCTTATTTTTTATTTCTTTGAGTTTATTTTATTTATTTATTCATAATTAGGTTTATTTTTTATTTTTATTTAGTTTAGTTTATTTATTTTAGTTTAGGTTTTTTAATTTAGTTTATTTTTTAGGTTTAGGTTTTATTTTTTATTTTTAGGTTTTTGTTGAAGTTTATATTTTATTTTTTTTAGGTTTTGGTTTTAGGATTTTATTTTAGGTTTATTTTTAGGTTTTATTTTTTTAGTTTAGGTTTAGGTATATATTCAGTTTATTTTGTTTTATTTAGTTTAGGTTTAGGTTTTATTTATTTTAATTTAGGCTTATATTTATTTTATTTTATTTATTTAATTTTTATTTTAGGCTTAGGTTTTTTTTAGTTTAGGGTTTAGGTTTTATTTATTATTTATTTTTAGGTTTATTTTTTAGGTTTAGGTTTTTATTTATTTCTTATTTTACTTTACTTTAGGTTTATTTTATTTTTATTTTATGTTTAGTTTTTATTTAATTTAGGGTTTTTATTCTTAGGTTTATTTTTATTTTTATTTTAGTTTAGTTTGGGTTTTTATTAATTTTATTTTATTTTATTTATTTTATTTTATCTTTATGTTTAGTTTTAGGTTTTAATTTAGATTTTTAATTTATTTTCTTTTTTATTTTAGGTTTATTTTTAGGTTTTATTTTTTTAGTTTAGATTTAGGTTTATTTTTAGTTTATTTTATTTTATTTAGTTTATGGTTTAGGTTTAGTTTATTTTCGGTTTACGTTTAAGTTTTACTTATTTTAGTTTAGGTTTAGGTTTACTTTACTTTTATTTTAGGTTTAGTTTTCTTTTTAGTTTAGGGTTTAGGTTTTATTTTTAGTCTATTTTTAGGTTTAGGTTTTATTTTTAGTCTATTTTTAGGTTTAGGTTTTATTTAGTTTTAATTTTATTCTATTTTAGGTTAATTTTAAGTTTATTTTATTTTAATTTTATGTTTAGTTTTATTTAGGACGGCCACGAACTGATGTTTTGGAGCTCAGCTTTGATCGAAATCCCACCTCCGGTGCTCGGGAAGCTTGGGAGATGATTTGTTCTTGCTGGATGAGGCCTAGGGAAGGTGCGTGCAAAGTTAATTTGAGTTTGAGAGAGAAATGGGGAAGTTAGGTTGGAAATGGGAGTGTACTGTTTCGGGACAGACGAGAATGGCATTTTCTAATCGAGGAATGAGCTTGGGAGCTTAGGGAATGTCTCTAGTGACTCGTTTTGGGTAGCTAGAGCTTTGAGGAATGATTTTTGTGTGTGTTTGAGTTGAAATGAGAGGGTGTATACTCCCCTTCATCTTGATCGAATGGTGGGATTTGGTTTGGCTTCTAGTGGTCGTCCGGCCATCTGAGGGAGTCCTAAGTGGTAAGGAGGAGGTGAGTTGGCTCGGCTTGGTTGGTTGAAGGTATGAAGGTGGCTGCTAAGGAGGAATCATGGCCTATGGATTTCAAATGCTTCAATGGGGAGGGTGAGGTGATTTCACCTCCTATGGGTCATGGCTTCCTTGGGTGGTTGGGCTGTTAGGTGCCTAAGTGGACCATTAGAAGAGTACCAAGTGGCCAAAGAATGGAACTGACCACTCACATGGGTGATTTGTCTCATGTGATGCCCTTGAATAAAGTGTGGAATGATTATTTGGCTTTGTATTTGATTTGGGCAGATTTGAAATGAGCCAAAAGTGGGTTAGCCTAAATTTCAAGTCAATTGGAGTTGATTTGGTTAGGTTTGGCTCAATTTTACTCATTTAGGTCAGATTGGGTTAGGTTGGGTCAAGTTGACCAATTGGTCAAATTGGGTCAAACCAAGGGTTGGGACAAGTTCATATGATCATTTGACATGTTTTGGATCAATTGATTTGGTTTAGTTTGGCTTAGATTTGATTTTGGCTCATTTGAATTCATTTGGGTCAAATGGCTTAAGTTGACCAGTTTGACCAAATTGGCCAAATTAGCTTGGGTTGAGTCATGGTTTGGGTTTAGTTGACCAATTGAATAAGATTTTAGTCTTTGGTTTCAAATAATTTGGATTTGGTTTTGATTTAGGCTAACTTGAACTTTTAGGTAACTTTGGGCTAAGTAGGTCAATTGGGTTCAATTTGGTCCTATCATTGCTTTTGCCAAGTTCAAAAATCAATTTGGAATGAACTTTGAGTTTAGGTTTAGGTTTAGTTTATTTTAGGTTTAGGTATAGGCTTTATTTATTTTAGTTTAGGTTTAGGTTTATTTTATTTTTATTTTAGGTTTAGTTTTTTTTAGTTGAGGATTTAGTTTTATTTTTTTATATATTTAGGTTTTTTTTTTAGGTTTAGGATTTTATTTAGTTTTTCTTTTATTGTATTTTATTTTACATTTATTTTATTTTTATTTTAGGTTTAGTTATTCTTTTGTTAAAGTTTTTATTTTTTTACTTTAGTTTAAGTTTTTTATTTATTTTATTTTATTTTCTTTTTAGGTTTAGGTTTAGGTTTTAGTTTATGTTTTTAATTTATTTAATTTATTTATTTTATTTTGGTTTGGGTTTATTTATTTATCTTATTTTTAGGTTTTATTTTATTTAGGTTTAGGTTTTTAGCTTTTTAGGGTTTAGGGTTTGGGGTTAGTTGAGGGTTTATGGGTTTTATTTTATTATTTTATTTTTTTATGGTTTAGGGTTTAGGGTTTAGGATTTATGTTTTACGGTTTAGAGTTTAGGGTTTAGAATTTTAGGGTTTAGATTTTAGTGTTTAAGGTTTAAGGTTTAGGGTTTATGGTTTAGGTTTAAGGTTTAGGGGTCAGGATTTAGTTTAGGGTTTAGGGATTTTAGTTTTTTTTTAATAAAGAGCAAGTTTAGATTCAACATTTCTTCTTTTTGTTTTGATCAATGAAGTAACACAATAAGTTTTCTTAGACACAAGCGATGACATAGATAAAAAATGAGCACATATAGAGAAAATCAAAAATCCTAGATATTTAGAACCGTCTCTACTGTATAGACATAGTTCCATAAGCAGCAGATCGGATCGGTCATTCTTCAGTTTCTCCAATTTCCATCAGAACCACCATGTCCTCTCAAGTAGCGCAATAACCATCATATTCCCGATCACTCCCTTTGCCACCACCACGGCTGTAACCTCCGTCGCTCTTCCAAATCAATGAAAAGACCGATAGCATCTATCTTGCCAAAACCACCCAAGATAACTAGGAAAAGGGTAGAAGCAAATAATAGCATCCACCAAACCCAACCGAAGCAATAGAAATTTTGATCCATGTGAGGTGAATAGCCAGCCAAAAATAAAATGGAGCAAAGACCAGTAAGGCAGAATAAAAGCAATCCATCTAGAGCAGCAGCAATACACAAAGAACACCACCAAAGCCAACAACAAATAGTAAGAGAAATATCAATGAGTGTAAGCATCATAACCATACCGAAGTTAGGCACCAAAACACCAAACCAAGTCACTAGATCCCAAAGCAAAACAATAGCCACTAAATAGCCATCAACTAGCCAACCCAAAATAACAACTAAAATAAAAGCAGTTGTAGCTATTAGAGGAAGACAATTACAGGAAGAGGATGAAACCACAACCAAAAGAAACAAACCCAAACCAACAAAATCGACCACCAAAACCCAATCCACAAAAAAGAAGAAATAATAGTCAACAATAACCTCCACCTTGCCAAATCCAATCCAAAATTAGACCACCAACAACCCCTCCGATCTACCACCAACAAAAGTGAATAAACCAGCCAACCCACCACCAACCAAACTAAACACACCACGAGCTAGCCATTAAGGCCACCCAGCCAACCACCACAGCAGTAGAAAATCAAACTTAGTTAAGGAAGCAACTAGCCCAAAGATATGGAAACCCCATACAGAAAATAGCAGGAAAATCCACCACCTAAATGAAGGTCACCAAAAACAACCAAGCAATAATAATCACCTAGCCAAGCAAATAGCAGCCACCAAGCTAAAAGAACCAGAACAATCCAGCCAAAAAAAAGGGAACCATTAGGTAGCAACCACTAGGCCAACCCAAAATCAAGAGCTCAAAAACAATACTCAACATAGACCCAAGAGTGAAAATAAGCAAATGACCACAACCCAAAGTGGGTTTAACAAAGGGGAACCAAAAGCAATGGCTCATAAAACTAGCGAAAAAAAAAAAACTAAGCGGAAAATTCTAATCTGAGATAAGATAATCTAGTGTTATCTAGATTGACCAAACCCCTTAAAAGTTTAGGCAAATTTTGATTGTCCAATAAAGTGAAATCAGTTAAGTTGCCAGCTAAAGTAGCCAAGAAATCAACACAAGCATTACCTTCATGAAGGATTTGTGAAATTTTAGAACAAAGTTATGAAAGAAGATTTTTAGAATGATTGGCAAGATAAAATAAATCAGCATTTCATGTTCTTTTAGAGTTTAGCATGTCAAGAAGCAAGAGTGCATCAACTTCAATCTAGATGTTGAGGAAACCTTTATTCAAACAAATTTGAATACCTTTATTGACAGCCATAAGCTCAGCCTAGATAATAGAATAAGATTGGAGAGGATAGGAAAATGCATAAATGATAGTACCTTTAGGATCTCTAAGAATCCCTGTTTGTTAGAATATTTGAAATCAACTTATTGAAAAAAGTGCAAAGACTAATAGGTCTAAAATCACTCCAATAGTCTGGATTATCTTTCTTAAGTATGAGAACATCAAAAGTGCTAGAAAATATATAGGAAAAGTATTACCAATAAAAAATTCAACAACAAACCAAATCATTTTAATAGACTAGCATTTAGAAAAATTGGGTAGTGAAACCCTCCGGACCAGCAATAGAATCTATGTTTATGCTATTGAGAACTTTAAAAATTTCCTCTTCATTAAGTACAATAGTAAGCAAATCATTGACATTATTGGTTTTAATAGAAGGAATCAAGTGCAATTTAGAAATAACTTCAGAAGAGAAACTCTTATTAAGCATATTTCTATGATAATTAATGGACGAATCCTTAATATCATTATTCTCCATAATCCATTCTCCATTATCATTTTTAATTTTTTAAATATTATTTAATGCATTCTTTTAATTAACTAAATCATGGAAATATCTAGTATTTCTATCACCATCTATAATATGGTTGCTAGCAGCTTTTTTGGCCCTAATAAGACTCTTCCATATTTTGAAAATTAACAAGTTTATGTTTGGGCTCAGTCAAGTCCTTAATCTTAGTAGGATTAGACATTACAGAGACTTCAAGATCATAAATCAATTTTTTCATTTCTTCGATATTAGCAAAAAGGGTTTTAAAAAAATGCTTGTTCCAGCAACCCATATTTTGTTTAAGTCTTTTAATCTCAAACCAAAATCTATTCATCCCCATAATTGAATTGTTAGGATGTAAGGGAGCTTTCCAATTGTTAGCCACAACATTAAAGAAATCAATACGCAGAATCCACATGTTCTGAAATCTAAAATGAGAGAAATCTTTTTAATCTATTAGAGTTATCTTTAATAGCATCCCAAAGAGCAGGATGATCCTATAAGGTTATGCTTAAATGATCGACAAAAGTACTAGGCCAATGAGTAATCCAATGAGTAATAGTAATCTAAGTAAAATTTGTTAAAATATGCATCAAGCATCATATTTTTAGAATGAATATTAAAGAGAATAAAATAGTGTTGAAATCCCCACCAACAAACCAGGTTTATTGTGAGGTAGCAAAATTCCTCAAATTTTCCTAATGAAGATTTCTACCATATCTATTACAATATACATAGACAAAAGAGCCCAAAACACAATAGTTACTATAAGATATCTTGGCAATGAAAACTTTTTTAAAATCATCAAAAATAGAAACTTCCATAAAATTATTTCAAAAACACCAAATTTTATTACTAACATTAGAGAAATTTTTTTTGAAACGGATCATTCTTGCAACATGGTTAATTTTGTTTGCATGAATAAGAGGCTCCAAAATAATAAGTAAGGAAATATTATCAATACGACAAAGGTTTCTAATACTATTACAAATAGAGAGGGTATTGATCGCAAATTTAGGGGAAGTCTCTTGTACAAAAGTGAGTTCTCCTTCTTCCAAGCCATTAGAATTTATTAAAGGCAAATGAGCATCAGGTTTAGCAAGTGAGGCAGCTGAAATAGATTTATTAATAAGGCAAGTGTGAACATCCAACCCTTCTTCTTCAATACCCAGATTATTAGACAAAACTAAGTCTTTTTGAGAATTTAAATCATCCTAAACTAAAGTAAAGCCAAGTTTTTCATACTAAATATCATAAGAAACCAAATCAATATTCTCCATTGAATTCAAATGATGAATAACATTGATATCCTCATTAATATTTTCAATTAAAGCTTCATTTAGTCAATCAAAATTGGTAAGGATGTGGGGATCGACTTTAAGGAAAAAGAATCATCATCTAAAAGTTTAGAGAAATTATTATTTTCCACATTAGAAACCTTCAATTGCATAGAATAAATAAGAGGCATAACAACCTTATTAGGAACATTCAATGAATCTTTTTTTTCTTAACTTTTTTTTGATGGTTAGCCTAGGGTTAGCAATAATAGTTTCCTTAATAGGAATTTTCTTTTTTAGGTGAGGATCTAGAATGAAACATTCAAAATTATTATGCCCATAGATTTTACAATGATAACAAAAGATAAGGAAATTTTCAAAATCAACTTTCTACATATAACCAAAATTTTTAGCTCCCAACTAGATTTCTTTATTGCATTTCTTAGTAATGTTTAATTCAACAAGGATTCTAGACATAGAAGGTCGATATTTCATAGTTATTTCTTGATTAATTTACAACGGTCGACCGAATAAAGCACCCACAGTAAAAAGGAATTGATGATTAATGAAATGAATTCGCATATTGGAGAGAGAAATCCAAACCAGAATGATTGGGGATTCTTCCCTAATATCAAATAGTAGAGTCCATTACAACAACCTCATTTGGCAGTTGAAAATAAAATAAGAACGATGAGCAAAAACACACGAGTAATCCAAATTATTCATTAAATGAATCAAAATATAGTAGGGATCAATTAAACTAATCGTAAAAGCACCTTAAGGATTCAGACTATGAAAAAAAAGAGCAAATGATTTCCAAATTGGCCTACAAAGAGTAAACTTTCCAACCAAAGTGAATTCAAATGGCTTAGAAAACTTTTCCACAATCAGATCAGAGAACAAAATCACAAACATGCCTCAAAAAGAAGTCAAAACAAGTTCCAGTGACTCACCTGAACAACTATCCTAACTAGTGAGGATGTCTTTGAATTATTTTGAAGCAGATGAAGCCAAGGTAATTGATGCCCAAGTAGGATCAATTGGATCCATTTGTTTCCCCATGAAATCATCAAGGCAGATGCCAAGCCACGACATCACTCCAAGAAAAACATGAAAGCAGCTAGCTGCCATTGATTCCACAAGGAATCTAGTGAGAATCATGCCAAATAGCCATCAAGCAGTGGCCTAAAAGACAAAAATGAGAGGAGAAAAGGGGAATCACCAGAGCACGAGGTCGAGGACTTGGACGACGGGTGGGTTTGGCGGTGTGTACAAGGGGTAGTGTAATCAATGTGAGATGATGACTCACACTTACTATGAATTTAGGTTTAGGTTTAGGTTTATTATGTTTTAGGTTTTAGATTTATTTTTTAATTTATTTAGTTACTTTAGGTTTAGGTTTAGGGTTTAGGGTTTATGGTTTAGGTGCACGATTTATGGTTTAAGGTTTAAGGTTTTAGGGTTTATACTTTTAGGGTTTTGGGTTTAGGATTAGGGTTTAGGGTTTAGGGTTTATGGTTTATGGTTTAGGTTGTAAGTTTAGGGTTGTAGGTTTAGGGTTTAGAGTTTATGGTTAGTTTTTGGGTTTAGGGTTTTATTTTAGGGTTTAGGATTTAGGGTTTAGGGGTTTATTTTAAATTAAGTAAACTAGTAGGTTTAGGTTTATTTCATTTACTTTAGGGTTTATGGTTTAAGATTTAGGGTTTAGGGTTTAGAGTTTTAGGGTCTATGCTTTTAGGGTTTAGGGTTTACGGTTTAGGGAGTAGGGTTTAGGGTTTAGGGTTTTTTATGGTTTAGAGGTTAGGGTTTAGGGTTTAGGGTTGTAGGTTTAGTGTTGTAGGTTTAGGGTTAGCTTTAGGGTTTAGGGTTTGGGGTTTAGGTTTTTGGCATAGGGTTTATGTTTAAATTTAGGGTTTAGGGTGTTTGGTTTTTTCTAACAGAGAATAAATTCATATTCAACATTTCTTCTTTTCGATTTCATCAACCAAGTAACACACAAAATTTTGTAAAACACACGCAATGACATTGATCAGGAATGAGAATGAATATAAGAAATCAAAAATCCTAGAAAACTAGAACCATCTCTAATGTAAAGACATAGATCCATAAGAAGTAGATCGGATCGACTATTCTTCAGTTTCTCCAATTCCCATTAGAACCACCTGACCTCTCAAATAGCTGGATCCACCATTATATCCCCAAACTCTCCTTCTGCCACCACCATGATTGTAACATCCATCACTCCTCCTACCTCCATCACTACCACTACTCAGACCACCACCACCATATCCACCAGCACCTCTAAATCCCCCACTACCACTGTGATAACCACCACCTTCGCTTTTTCCTCCACTACTAGATCTAGAATGAGCCTGGTCGATGGTGATGTTTCTGCCGTCAAGGTTCTACCCATTCTTAGGGTTTAGGTTTAGCTTATGTTTATTTAGTTTTTTTAGTTTAAGTTTATTTTTTTATTTATTTAGCTACTTTAGGTTTAGGTTAAGGGTTTGGGGTTTAGGGTTTAGGGTTTATGGTTATGGTTTAGGGTTTAGGGTATAGGATTTTATGGTTTACGCTTTTAGAGTTTAAGGTTTAGGGGTAGGGTTTAGCATTTTGGTTTAAGGTTTATGGTTTAGGGCTTTTTAGGTTTTAGAGTTTAGGGTTTAGGATTTAGGGTTTAGGGTTTAGGTTTTATGGATTAGGGTTTAGGATTTAGGGTTTAGGGTTTTTTTTAAATTAACTAAACTGATAAGTTTAAAATTTATTAGTGTACTTTAAGGTTTAGGGTTTAAGGTTTTAGGGTTTATGCTTTTAGGGTTTAGGGTTTTGGGTTTAGGGTTATGGTTTAAGGTTTAGGGTTTAGGGTTGAGCATTTAGGGTTTGGGGTTTCTTAGGGTTTAGGGTTTAATATTTAGGGCTTAGGGTTTAGGGTTTCTTATCATTTAGGCTTTATGGTTTAGGGTTTAGGATTTAGGGTTTGTTGTAGGTTTAGTGTTGTAGGTTTAGGGTTTAGCATTTAGGGTTTAGGGTTTATTTTTATAGGTTTTGTGTTGTAGGTTTAGAGTTTTGGGTTAGTTTTATGGTTTAGGGTTTAGTGTTAGAGATTTTTTTATTATTTTTTTATTTTTTTATTTTTAGGATTTAGGGTTTACGGTTTAGGTTTTAGGTTTAGGGTTCAAGTTTTAATTTATGGTTTAGGGTTTAGGGTTTTTGCTTTTTTTAATTAAGAACAAATTCAGATTCAACATTTCTTCTTTTTGATTACATCAAAAAGTAACACACCAAGTTTTTTAAGACACAAGCAATGACAAAGATAAAAAATGTCATGCATAGAGCAAATAAAAAATCCTAGATAACTAGAATAGTCTCTACTGTAAAGCCATAGTTCCATAAGCAATAGATTTGATCGGTTGTTCTTCAATTTTGCTAGTTTCCATCAAAACCACCCTGGCCTCTTGAGTAGTGGGATCCACCATCATATCCCCGATCTCTCCCTCCACCACCACCACGCTAGTAACCTCCATCGCACCTCCTACCTCTATAACCACCACTGCTCTGACCATGATGTCCATATGTTCTAGCACCTCTAGATCCCCCACCACCACTTCGTTAACCGCTGCCTCTGCCTTCGTCTCCACCACTAGATCTAGGCTAACCTTGGTTGATGGTGATGTTCCTCTTGTCAAGGTTCTGAACACTCTTAGGGTTTAGGATTATTTTTTTACCTTATTTTGTTACTTTAGGCTTAGCTTGAGGGTTTGGGGTTTAGTGTTTAGGGTTTAGGGTTTAGTGTTTAGGGTTTTAGGGTTTAAGGTTAGGGTTTAGGGTTAGGCTTTAAGGTTTAGGGTTTAGGGTTTAGGGTTTTCTAGGGTTTAGGATTTAGGTCTTAAGGTTTATGGTTGTAGGTTTAGTGTTGTAGGTTTAGGGTTTAATGTTAGTTTTGGGTTTTAGGGTTTAGTGTTTAGGGTTTACAATTTAGGGTTTAGGGTTTAGAATTTAGGGTTTAGGGTATGTTTTTTTAAAAATAAGTAAACCGATAGATTTAGGTTTATTTAGTTTACTTAGTTTATTTTTTTATTTTAGTTTAATTTATTTTTATTTTTATTTTGATTTATTTATTATATTTATTTAGTTTAGTTTATTTTGTAGGTTTAGGCTAAGGTTTAGGTTTAGGTTTATTTTTTAGTTGAGTTTTATTTTTATTTTATTTTTTAGGTTTAAGTTTTTAGTTCCTTAGGGTTTAAGTTTAGGTTTTAGGGTTTAAGGTTTAGGGTTTAGGGTTTAAGGTTTGGGGTTTAGGGTTTAGAATATAGGGTTTAGTGTTTAGGCTTTATGGTTTATGGTTTTTAGGGTTTAGCGATTAGGGTTTAAGGTTTAGGGTTTATGGCTTTGGGTTTTGGGTTTGGGGTTTAGGGCTTTAGGGTTTAGGGTTGTAAGTTTAGGGTTTTGGGTTAGGTTTTAGGGTTAGGCTTTTGTTTTATTTTTTTATTTTTTTATGTTTTTATTTAAATTTTTAGGGTTTAGGGTTTAGGGTTTAGGTTTTAGGTTTAGGGTTCAGGTTTTAGTTTAGGTTTATTTTTAAATTAAGTAAACTCGTAGGTTTATATTTATTTTAGTTTATTTGGTTTATTTCTTATTTAATTTAGTTTATTTTATATTTTATATTTATTTAGGTTTATTTTTTATTTTTATTTATTTTATTTTATTTATTTTAGGTTTATTTATTTTAGTTTAGGTTTTTTATTTTATTTTATTTTTTAGGTTTAGGTTTAGGTTTATGTTTATGTTTTTTAGTTTGGTTTTCTTTTTATTTTATCTTTTTTCTTTAGGTTTTATTTTTTTATTTTTAGATTTAGGTTTAGGATTTTATTTTATTTTTTTTAGGTTTAGATTTAGGTTTTCATTTTAGGTTTATTTTTAGATTTTATTCTTTAGTTTAGCTTTAAGTTTATTTTTAGTTTATTTTATTTTATTTAGTTTAGAGTTTAGTTTTAGTTTATTTTAGGTTTAGGTTTAGGTTTTCTTTACTTTAGTTTTGTTTTTTTGTTTAAGTTTAGGGTTTTTTTTTAGTTTAAGGTTTAGGTTTTATTTTTTATTTAAATTTAGCTTTATTTTTTAGGTTTAGGTTTTTATTTAGTTTTTAGTTTATTTTTTTAAGTTTTATTTTTCATTTTGTTTAGGTTTTATTTAGGTTTTTTATTTTAGGTTTATTTTATTTTTTTAGTTTAGTTTTGGTTTTTATTTATTTTATTTTATTTTAGTTTTTATTTCTTATTTTAATTTATTTTTAGGTTTAGGTTTAGGTTTATGTTTTAGTTTTGCTTTTTATTTTATTTTATTTTTTATTTTATTTAGGTTTATGTTTTTTTGTTTTAAGTTTTTATTTAGTTTAGGTTTAGGTTTTTAGGCTTTTAGGGTTTAGGGTTTAGGGTTTAGGGTTTAGGGTTTAGTGGTTTAAGGTCATAGGTTTTGGGGTTTACGGTTTAGGGATTAGGGTTTAGGGTTAGATTTTTTTCAATTCTTTATATTTTAATTTTTATTTTTAGTGTTTAGGATTTAGGGTTTAGTGTTTATGGTTTAGGTTTTAGGTTTAGGGTTCAAGTTTTAGTTTATGGTTTATGGTTTTTTTTAAATAGACAACAAATTCAGATTCAACATTGCTTCTTTTCAGTTTCATCAATCGAGTAACACACCAAGTTTTCTAAGAGACAAGCGATGACATAGATAAAAAATGAGTACGCATAGAGAAAATTAAAAACCTAAGATAACTAAAACCATCTCTAATGTAAAGACAGTTCCACATGCAGTAGATCAGATCAACCGTTCTTCAATTTCTCTAGTTCCCATCAGAACCACCCTAGCCTCTCGAGTAATGAAATCCACCATCATATCCAGATCTCTCTCTCTCTATCACCACCACGGTTGTAAACTCTGTTTCTCCTCCAGCCTTCATAACCACAACTGCTCTGACCACCACCTCCATATCCACTAGCACATCCAAATCCCCCACCACCACTGCGATAACCACAGCCTCTGTCTTCATCTCCACCGCCTGATCTAGACTGAGCCTGGTTGACAGTGATGTTCCTAATATCAAGGTTCTGCCCATTCTTAGGGTTTAAGTTTAGGTTTAGGTATATTAGGTTTTAGGGTTTAGGAATATTTTTTAATATTTTTAATTACATTAGGTTTAGGTTTAGTGTTTGGGGTTTAGGGTTTAGGGTTTAGGGTTAGGGTTTAAGGTTTAGGGTTTTAGGGTTTAGGTTTAAGGTTTAGAATTTAGATTTATGGTTTTTTAGGGTGTAGGGTTTAGGGTTTAGGATTTAGGGTTATAGGTTTAGGGTTGTAAGTTCAGGGTTTAGGGTTTAGGGTTAGTTTTAGCGCTTATCGTTTAGGGATAGGTTTTTTTTATTTTTTATTTTTTTATGATTTTTATTTTTTTAAATTAAGTAAAGTGGTAGGTTTAAGTTTATTTAGTTTATTTTTTATTATTTTAGTTTATTTTATTTTTTACTTTTATTTAGGTTTATTTTGATCTTTATTTAGTTTAGTTTATTTATTTTTGGTTTATTTATTTTAGTTTAGGTTTTTATTTTAGTTATTTTTTTATGTTTAGGTTTAGGTTTAGGTTTATTTTTTAGTTCAGTTTTATTTTTAATTTATTTTTTAGGTTTCAGTTTAGTTTTTTATTTTATTTTTTTATATTTACATTTTAGGTTTTTATTTTAGGTTTATTTTTAGGTTTTACTTTTTAGTTTAGGTTTATTATTAATTTTAGTTTATTTTATCTTTTTAGGGTTTGGGTTTAGGTTTAGATTTAGGTTTAGTTTATTTTAGGTTTAGGTTTAGGCTTTATTTATTTTAGTTTAGTTTATTTTAGTTTAGGTTTAGGTTTACCCTGAACACAACTGTAATAACCACCACCTCCATCTTCGCCTCCACCGCTAGATATTGACTGTGCCTGGCTGACGGTGGTGTTTCTATCATCAAGGTTCTGCCCATTCTTTGGGTTTAGGCTTAGGTTTAATAAGTTTTAGGATTTAGGTTTATTTTTTAATTTATTTAGTTAATTTAGGTTTAAGTTTAGGGTTTGGGGTTTAGGGTTAGGGTTTAGGGTTTTAGGGTTTAAACTTTTAGGGTTTAGGATTAGGGTTTAATGTTTAGGGTTACAATTTTTTCTATCTTTTTTTATTTTGTTTAAATTTTGTAAACTCGTAGGTTCAGGTTTATTTAATTAATTTTTTATTTGTTTTAGTTTATTTAATTTTTATTTTTATCTTTATTTAGTTTAGTTTATTTATTTTAGTTTAAGTTTTTATTTTAGTTTATTTTTTAGGTTTAGGTTTACTTTTTAGTTTAATTTTATTTTTATTTTATTTTTTAGGTTTAAGTTTAACTTTTTATTTTATTTTTTTAGGTTTAAGTTTTAGCTTTTTATTTTAGTTTTATTTTTAGGTTTTATTTTTTAGTTTAGGTTTAGGTTTATTTTTAGTTTATTTTATTTTATTTAGTTTATTTTTAGGTTTTAATTTTATTTTATTTAGGTTTATGATTTTATATTTATTTTATTTTTAGGTTAAATTTAGGTATTTTAGGTTTTTAGGGTTTAGGGTTTAGGGTTTGGTGTTTAGGGTTGCAGGTTTTAGGGTTTAGGATTTAAGTTTTTGGTTTTAGTGTTTAAAGCTATGGTTTTCTTTATTTTTTATTTTTTTTATTTTTAGGGCTTAGGGTTTAGGATTTCGGAATAGGTTTTTATTTTTTTATTTTTTTTTTATTTTTAGGATTTAGGGTTTAAGGTTTATGTTTTTTGTGTAAGGTTTAGGTTTTAGTTTAGGGTTTAGGATTTTTTGTTTTTTTTAAAAGAGAATAAATTCAAAATCAATATTTCTTCTTTTCGATTTAATTAACCAAGTAACACACCAAGTTTTCTGAGACAGAAGCGATGACATAGATATAAAATGAGCACGCATAGAGCAAATCAAAAACCTTAGATAACTAGAACTATCTCTACTATAAAGAACATTATAGATCATATCGACCATTCTTCCATTTCTCCAGTTCCTATTAGAACCACCTGGACCTCTCGAGTAGCGTGATCCACCATCATGTCCCCGATCTCTCCCTCCGCCACCACCAAGGTTGTAACCTCCGTCGCTCCTCCCGCCTTCATAACGCCACTACTCCGACCACCCCTTCCATATCCACCAACATCTCCAGATCCCCCACCACCCACTGCAATAACTGCCACCTCTGCCTTCACCTCAACCTAGATCTGGTTAGGTGATGTTCCTCAAGATTCATACATTCTTAGGGTTTAGGTTTATTTTTTTTACTTTATTTAGTAAATTTAGATTTAGGTTTAGGGTTACGGTTTATGGTTTTAGGGTTTAGGTATAAGGTTTTTTTGGGTGTAAGGTTTAGGGTTAGTTTTATGGTTTAGGGTTAGGGTTTATTTATTTATTTATTTTAAATTAAGTAAACTTGTAGGTTTAGGTTTATTTAGTTTATTTTTTATCTATTTTAGTTTATTTTATTTTATATTTTTATTTCAGTTTATTTTTATTTTATTTAGTTTAGTTTATTCATTTTAGGTTTATTTATTTTAGTTTAGGTTTTTTATTATTGCGTATTTTTTGGATTAGGTTTAGCTTAAAGTTTACTTTTTAGTTTAGTTTTATTTTTACTTAATTTTTTAGGTTTACATTTTATTTTATATTTTTATGTTTAGGTTTAGGTTTCTATTTTACATTTTTAGGTTTTGTTTTAGGTTTTTATTTTAGGTTTATTTTTAGGTTTTATTTTTTAGTTTAGGTATTATTTTTAATTTATTTTATTTTATTTAGTTTAGGTTCAGGTTTAGGTTTAGTTTTTTTTTAAGTTTAGGTTTAGGATTTATTTATTTTAGTTAAGATTTAGGTTTATTTTATTTTTATTTTAGGTTTAAGTTTTTTTTGTAAAGTTTAGAGTTTTGATTTTATTTTTTATTTTTTTTAGTCTTTATTTTTTCGCTTACTTTTTAGGTTAAGGTTTTACTTTCGTTTTTATTTTATTTTATTTTATTTTAGGTTTGTTTTTTTGTAGTTTAGGTTTAGTTTTTATTTTATTTAGGTTTCTTGTTTTTTAGTTTAGTTTAGGTTTTTATTTATTTTATCTTAGTTTATTTTTTATTTTTATTTCATTTTCTTTTATGTTTAGGTTTAGGTTTTAGTTTATGTTTTTATTTTATTTTATTTTATTATTTTATTTTAGTTTAGGTTTTCTTACTTATTTTATTTTTATGTTTTTATTTGGTTTAGGTTTAGGTTTTCAGGTTTTTACGGCTTAGAGTTTAGGGTTTAGGGTTTATGTTTAGGGTTTAGGGTTTAGGGTTTAGGGTTTAGGGTTTAAGGTTTAGGGTTTATGGTTGTAGGTTTAGGCTTTAAGGTTTAGGGTTAGTTTTAGGGTTTAGGTTTTAGGGTTAAGGTATTTTTTTTTTTTTTATTTTTTATTATTTTATTTTTTTGAAAGCTATGTAAACTAGTAGGTTTTTGTTTATTTAGTTTATTTTTTTATTTATTTTAATTTATTTTATTTTTTATTTTTATATAGGTTTATTTTAATTTTTATTTAGTTTAGTTCATTTATTTTAGGTTTATTTATTTTAGTTCAGGTTTTTTATTTTAGTTTATGTTTTCAATTTAAGTTTAGGTTTAGGTTTATTTTTTAGTTTAATTTTATTTTTACTTTATTTTTAAGGTTTATTTTTTTTATTTTTTATTTTTAAGTTTAGGTTTAGGTTTTTATTTTATTTTTTTAGGTTTAGGTTTTAGATTTTTATCTTAGGTTTATTTTTTTGTTTTAATTTTAATTTAGGTTTAGGTTTATTTTTAGTTTATTTTATCTTATATAGTTTTGGTTTAGGTTAAGGTTTAGTTTCTTTTATGTTTACGTTTAGGTTTTAGTTATTTTAGTTTAGTTTATTTTAGTTTAGGTTTAGCTTTACTTTATTTTTAATTTAGGTTTAGGATTTTTTTTTTCATTTAGGTTTTAAGTTTTTTTATTTTTTTTTATTTTTAGGTTTTATTTTTTTGTTTATCTTTTAGGTTTAGGTTTTTATTTATTTTTTATTTTATTTTATTTTAAGCTTTTTTTATTTTTATTTTAGGCTTAGTTTTTATTTTATTTATGTTTTTTATTTATTTTTAGTTTAGTTTAGGTTTTTATTTATTATATTTTAGTTTAGTATTTATTTTTTATTTTATTTTTTAGGTTTAAATTTAGGTTTAGGTTTAATTTTTAGTTTATGTTTTTATTTTATTTTATTTTTTTATTTTATTTTGGTTTAGGTTTTTTATTTATTTTATTTTTCAATTTTTCTTAATTTAGGTTTAGGGTTTTAGGTTTTTACGATTTAGGGTTTAGGGTTTAGGGTTTGGGGTTTAGGGTTTAGGGTTTAGGTTTGTAGGTTTGAAGGTTTAGGGTTTAGGGTTATAGTGTTTAGGGTTTAGGTTTAGGGTTTAGGGTTTAGGGTTTAGGGTTTTAGGGTTTAGGGTTCAGGGTTTAGGGTTGTAGGTTTAGGGTTTGTTTTAGGGTTAGGGTTAGGAGAAGGGTTACAATTACATATAATGCTACTAGCCAAGAGAAGAAAGAGTGGGAAACATTAAGGCCATCAAATCTAGCAAACCTCATGTAGCCCATCATCTGAAGTCCTTCATTCAGCAAAGTTGCAAAATCCTCCAAATAGAAAACATAACAGCCAATCACCAAGCCACCAGAACAACCAAACCTAATAAGGTATATAATCAACCATCCATCAGGGATAGCAACAATGCAGTAGGAGCACCACCAAAGCCACCACCAAAAAATAATAATAAAATCCAAAAGAGCAAGCATCGTAACAACACAAACTAGATACAAACAAAAGCGAAAAAGAAAAACACAAGTGCTTATATCCTCCACCAACAAAGCGCAGAGCTAAGAGAGAAAAAATAAAGTAGGAGGAAACTAGAAACACGGGTCACAGAAAGAACACCAGAATGTCCCTAGAATAGTCACCAAAGTAGTAGGAAAAATTGACCAAAATAGCCACCCTTCCAACCAACCTAGCCAAATAACCAACCAAATCAACCAGCCAACATATCCTCTTAGCCAACCACACAGCAGCAGAAAACCCAAGTTAGTGTAAAGACCAACAACAATCATGAAACAAAATTTACCTAAGACAGCTAGGGAAAGGGTAGAAGCATATAGCAGCTACCAAACTCAACCGAGGAAAAAGAAAATCCAATCCAGGCAAGTAGAACATCCAGCAAAACACAAAAGGTAGTAAGATAGACTACAAGCAAACCAACAGGAACAATAATAATAAAGGCACCCAAACCAATGCATAAAATAGCCTTCAACCAGCCAATCCAGGACAATACCCAAACCCAAAGCTCTTGTAGCTAAAAGAGGAAGGCCAATACAGTAAGAGGTTAAAACCATAACCATTAGAAACCAAACAAAATAAATAAATAATCACGAAGCCCTAGTCCACAAAACATAGAAAGTAATAGCAAACTAATAACCTCCACCATGGTAAAATCAAACCCTAAATAAACCACCAACAACCCCCAGATCAGTCACCAATAAAAAAAATGAAAAAATAGCCAAAACAGCTAGCCATACAACCAACCCAAGTAGCCAAAACTGCTAGCCAACCCAGCCAGCCAACAAACCCACCCTGTCAACCACCAGAATAGCCCCAAAAAGACACAAAACCCATACAAAAAGAGAAACCTATAGCAACCATAGCCATAACCCAAAAGGAGGATATAAAAAGTAGCCTAGGAAAAATTATGGTAAACACCCAGCTAAATAGACAAAAGCCACCAAGCTAAACAAACCAAAACAACCAAGGTTGCACTTACAATAACCACCAAGTAGCAAAAACCAAACCAACCTAAAAGTAAGAGATCAAAAACATAACCTAGCTTAGGCCAAAGAGAGATAATAATTTGATAACCACAACCTAAATAGAGTTGAACAAGGGGAAACCAAAAGCAAAAGATCATCAAAATACAATAGAAAAAACTAAGCTAAGAATTTATAATCTGAGATAAGGCAATCTAGTATTATCCAGATTAACCAAACCTCTTAATAATTTAGGCAAAGTTTGGTTGTTAAATAAAGTGAACTAAGTTAAGTTGTCACCAAAGTTAGCCAAGTAACAAAATTACATTCACGATGGATGTGAGAAAATTTTAAAACAAACTTGAGAAAGAAGATTTTTAGAATGATTAAGAAGATAAAATAATTTAGCATTCCCAATTCTATTGGAATTAAGCTTGCCAAGAAGCAAGAGAGCATCAACTTCAATCCAGATGTTGAGGAAAATTCTATTCAAATAAATTTCAATAGCTTTATTAATAGCCATATGCTTAGCAAAAATAATAGAATAGGCTTTGAGAGGATATGCAAAAGCACAAATGTCAGTACCTTTATAATCCCTAGGAATACCACCATAGCCATATTTATTGGAGGCAACAGAACCATTGATATTCATTTTAATCAAATTGTCTTTAGGTATGATCTAATGGATAATCTTAGCACTTTTATAAGAGTCAAACATAGGCAGAATAATACATAATTTTTTAGCCACAAATTTATAACCTTTAAAATGAATACTACTAATAATATTGGCATTAAAAAGAGCATGAATTTTTTCTTTAGTTCTAGCTAGGATACTTTTATGGTTCATAGGAATACCATGATATTTAGCATCATTTCTATCCATCTAGATGAACCAGATAGGGGTACTATCAATTAAAGCTTTGGTATGACCTTTCATTGTATTTTTGAAACATACTTCAAGAAGTTGATATAAAGAAAGAGAACATTAGAAATAGTTGGTTTTAAATAAATCATCATACCAAAACCATAATTTAGAAGAAATAGCACCATTTCTAAAAACATGATTTACATTTTCAATATGAAAGCAACAATAGCACTTTGAAAGTAAGTAAAACCCTTTAGTGAGCAAAGAGTCCACAAGAATAAAGTTATTCAAAATCCTAAAAGCTAAAAACAGAAATGGAATGATACTATTCTAAAAATTAATAAAAACATTAGATGGGTTCGATTTATCTCTAATAAAATTCCAAACCTCTTTAAGTACAAAGTCACCATTATAAGAAAGCTTAAAAAAAATTTGGTCAGGTTTGTTAGAAGAAATGGGGATATTTCTAAAGTTGTCAAAAATAGAAATAGGATATAATTCTCAAGTTTCCTTTCATTCCAATTGTTATTAAGCCAAAAGAAATTAACTTTGGTAGCATTAGTTGAGCGGGTAGATAAAAGGGTATCAATAGAGTCATTGCTAATCCAATTATCTTGCCAAAAGAAGGAAGAACCTGACTGAATACCCCTAGATATTAATGCTTTGGCAACCCATTTAGTGGAGCAAAGCTTTTCCAAATCGGAGAGTCACCAACTTTATAAGCACAGTTAAGGGGGTGTTTACCTTGGCAATATTTTTCCATAATAAAATTAGCTCAAAGGCTATCATTCTTTCTAAAATTCCACTATAGCTTATGAGAGAAGGTAGTAATATCTTCACGAATAGGCTTGCAACCAAGAGCACCTTCTCCCACAAGACCACAACATTCATGCCAAGATGTTCAATGCATTCTTTTGGTAGAATTATTGAGCCCCAAACATTTGTTAAGCAAATGATCAATTTTGATAAGTGTAGCATTAATCGGATAATAGTTTGAATGAAATAAAGAGTCATTGAGTTGAGAGTGCTTTTAAGATAGTGAGCCTACCAAAGGAAAGTAAATGGAATTCCCAAATAGAAATTTTATTTGAAATTTTTTGAATTAGCTCATCAAAGAGATGGGAACATTTTAAGCCTTTAAAGAGTGGAGCACCCAAGTACTTAAGATGTAAGTGTTGATGTTTAAATCAGTGATATGTAGGATTTGATTCATTTTATTATTGGAGATACAAGAAGAGGTGATCAAATAGCTTTTGTTATCATTGATAAAAAAACCACTTTCTCTACAAAAATTATTTAAAAAAGACTTGAGATGCTTGATGTGATGAATAGAAGCATTGCAAAAAATAATGAAATTATTTACAAAATGTAAATGGAAAATAGGAAGACCACCAAGAGTTTTATATTACACACTAGGATTGTTTAAGAATAAATCATTGATGCTTCTAGATAAGTACTCAACAACAATAATAAATAAATGAGGAGATAAAGGATCCCCTTTGATGTAAGCCATGGGAAGAGGGAAATAAACCCAAGGCTTCCCCATTATGTAAAATCAAAAACTAGGTATTAATAAAATTTTTAATAAGAAAAATATATTTATCAAAAAACCTAAATAAAATTAGAATATGAAAAAGGAAATCCCAAGAGATGTTATTAAAGGCTTTGGTGATAACTAATTTGAAAATAATGTTGTAACCTCTTGTCTTAGCATCAAGATCATGAATTAATTCTTGGGCAAGTAAAATATTGTCAAAAATGGATCTACCGCTAACAAAACCAGTTTAGTTGAGACAGTTAATTCTATTAAGTAAAGGACTAAGTGTATTGGTAGAAAATTTTGGAACTCAACTTATTAAAGAAGGTGCAAAGACTAATAGGTCTAAAATCACTCTAATAGTCCATATTATCTTTCTTAGGTATGAGAATAATAGAAGTACTAGAAAAATTTCTAAGAAAAGGATAGGGTTCTGATTTGGGTTTGGTTTAAGTTTAGTTAGGTTAGGGTTAGGGTTTGAGTTGGGTTAGTAAATTGAATTAAAATTAGGGTTTAAAGTTAAAGGTCAGATTGAGATTAGGTGGGTCAGGTCAGGTTAGTTAAGGTTGGTTAGATTAGGTGGTTAGGTCAGTTTAGATTTAAGTTTGATTATTAGGAATTAAAGGTGGTTAGATTAAGTCAGGTCAGATTCGGGTTTAGTTTGATTAGGTGGTCAGTTTTAGATTGGTCATTAGGATTAAATTAGCCAGTTCAGATTAAATTCATTCATTCAGATTAGTTATTTAAAATTAAAATTAAGGTGGTTAAATTTAAAATTGGTTAAATTAAGTTTAAATTCAAAATTAAATTAGTAAAATTCGATTAAGTTAGTTAAGATTAAGTTTAGGATTTAGATTCGGGTTTAAGGAGTTAAATTTATTAGTTTATTTTAAATTAATTATAGATTGTTAGGTTTAAGATTAGGTTAAAGTTAAGTTTAAAATTTAATTGGGATTTAGATTAAAGTTTCGTTAAGATTAAATTAAATTCAGTATTTCGGTTAGATTATTTAAATTAAAGGAGTTTAGGTTAAGTTAGTTAAGTTTAGGTGCTTTATATCTTTAAGGTTCAGGTTAGGTTAGGTTAGGTGGAGTTAGGGTTAGATTAGGTTAGAGTTAAGTTTTAGTTTAGGTTGGGTTAGGTTTAGGTTATTCTGTTTAGGTTATTCATATAATTTAGGTTATAGTTAATTTAGTTAGGTTAGTTAGGTTTAGTTTAGGGTTGGGTTTAGTTGGGGTTTAGGTTTAGTTTAGTTTTAGGGTTTTAGTTTAGGTTTAATTTAGTTTGTTTAGGTTTAGGTTTAGGTTAGTTTAGTTTTAGGTTTAAGTTTATTTTAATTATCTATTTATTTATTTTAAAATCAACTAGTAGGTTTTGGTTTAATTAGTTTATTTTTTATTTATTTTAGTTTATTTTATTTTTTATTTTTATTTAGGTTTATTTTTTAATTTTTTATTTAACTTTTATTTTATTTTATTTTAGGTTTATTTTATTTTTATTTTAGGTTTAGTTTTTATTTTATTGAGGTTTTTTAATTTTTTAGTTTAATTTAGATTTTTATTTATATAATTTTAATTTAGTTTCAATTATTTATTTTATTTATTTTTTAGGTTTAGGGTTACATTTAGGTTTAGGTTTTATTTTAGATTTTTATTTTATTTTATTTTGGTTAGTTATTTTAGTTTTAAGTTTTATTTAGTTTAGGTTTAGTTTTATAGCTTTTTAGTATTTAAGGTTTAGGGTTTAGGGTTTAGGGTTTTTTTATTTTTTGGGTTTAGGGTTTAGGATTTAGAGTTTAGGGTTTTGGCCTTAGGGTTTAGGGTATAGGGTTTATGGTTTAGGGTTTAGCTTTTAAATTTATGGTTCATATTTTAGTTTAGGGTTTAGGGTCTTTTTATTTTTTGGGTTTAAGGTTGAGGATTTAGAGTTTAGGGTTTTGGCCTTAGGGTTTAAGGTTTAGGGTTTATGGTTTAGGGTTTAGGTTTTAAGTTTATGGTTCATATTCTAGTTTAAGGTTTAGGGTTTTTGGTTTTTTTTTTGACAAATAATAAATTCATATTCAACATTTCTTCTTTTTATTTGACCAAGTAACCAAGTTTTTAAGACACAACATATATATAAAATGAGCACACATAATGCAAATCAAAATCCATAGATAACTAGAAATGTGTCTACTGTAAAGACACAATTATATAAGTAGTAGATCGAATCAGTCGTTCTTCAGTTTCTTTAGTTCCCATCATAACCACCCCAGCCTCTCGAGTAGCGAGATCCACCATCATATGCCCGATCTATCTCTCCATGGATGTAACCATTTACCACCTCCCCACCCACCAACACCTCATTAGATCACCACTATAATAACCACGCCTTGCCTTCACCTCCACCACCATCTAGGAGCACAGTTAATGGTGATGTTCATGAAGGTTCACCCATTCTTAGGGTTTAGGTTTAGGTTTAGGTTTATTTAGTTTTAAGGTTTAGGCTTTTTCTAATTTATTTAGTTACTTTAGGTTTTGGTTTAGGGTTTGGGGTTTAGGGCTTAGGGTTTAGGTTTAGGGTTTAGGGTTTAGGGTTTAGGGTTTTAGGGTTTATGCCTTTAGGGTTTAGGGTTAGGGTTTAGGGTTTAGGACTTAGTGTTTATGGTTTTTTTAAAAAAAAAATTAAGTAAACCAACAGGTTTAGGTTTATTAGTTTATTTAGTTTATTTATTTTAGTTTATTTTAATTTTAATTTTTATTTAGATTATTTTTTATTTTTATTTAATTTAGTTTAATTATTTTAGTTTATCTTTTAGGTTCAGGTCTAAGTTTAGGTTTAATTTTTAGTTGAGTTTTATCTTTATTTTATTATTTAGGTTTAGGTTTTATTTTTTATTTTTAGGTTTAGGTTTAGGTTTTGATTTTATTTTTTTAGGTTTAGGTTTTAGGTTTTTATTTTAGGTTTTATTTTTTAGTTTAGGTTTAGGTTTATTTTTAGTTTATTTTATTTTATTTAGTTTATGTTTATGTTTAGGTTTAATTTATTTTAGGATTAGGCTTAGGTTTTATTTAATTTAATTTAGGTTTAAGTTTATTATATTTTATTTTAATTTTTATTTTAGGTTAACATTTTTTTAGTTTAGGGTTTATATTTTAATTTTTATTTATTTTTAGGTTTTATTTTAAGGTTTATTTTTTAGGTTTAGGTTTTCATTTAGTTTTTATTTTACTTTAATTTAGGTTTATTTTATTTTTATTTTGCGTATAGTTTTATTTTATTTAGGTTTTTTATTCGTAGATTTATTTTATTTTTTACTTTTGTTTAGGTTACTATTTATTTTATTTTACTTTATTTAATTTTATTTTTATGTTTAAGTTTTAGTTTAGGTTTTTATTATATTTTATTATTTTGTTTTATTTAAGTTTTGGTTTACTTATTTATTTTATTTGTAAGTTTTATTTTATTTAGCTTTAGGTTTTTTCATCTTTAGAGTTTTGGGTTTAGGGTTTAGGGTTTAGGGTTAGGGTTTAGGATGTAGGGTTTAGTGTTTGAGCTTTAGGGCTTATGGTTTTTAGGGTTTAGGGATTAGGGTTTAGGGTTAGCTTAGGGTTTAGGGTTAGTTTAGGGTTTAGAGTTTGGTTTAGTTTAGGTTTAGGGTTTAGCATTTGGGGTTTAGGGTTTAGGGTTAGGGTTAGGGTTTAGGGTTTAGAGTTTAGTTTAGTATTTAGTGTTTTAGGTTTAGGTTTAGGGTTTAGGTTTAGGGTTAGGGTAGGAGTTTAGGTTTAGGTTTAGTTTAGTTTAGGTTAAAGGTTTAGCGTTACTTTAGTTTAGGGTTTAGTTTTATTTTTTTAGTGTGTAGGGTTTAGGGTTTTGGGTTGTAGGTTTAGGGTTTAGATTTTAGTGTTTTTTTGAAATTAAGATTGGTTTAGGTTTATTTAGTTTATTTTTTATTTATTTGAGTTTATTTCATTTTTTTTATTTAGATCTATTTTTTTAATTTTTTAGTTTAGTTTATTTAATTTAAGTATATTTATTTTAGTTTATTTTATATGTTTAGGTTTATTTTTTAGTTTAGTTTTATTTTTATTTTATCTTTTATGTTTAGGTTTTATTTTTTTGTTTTAGGTTTAGGTTTTTATTTTAGGGTTTTAATTTTATTTTTTAGGTTTTGGTTTTAGTTTCTATGTTTAGGTTTAGGCTTATGTAGTTATTTTTTTTTTAGGTTTACATTTTAGGTTTTTATTTTAGGTTTATTTTTAGGTTTTATTTTTTAGATTAGGTTTAAGTTTATTTTTAGTTTATTATATTTTATTTTATTTAGGTTTTGGTTTTGGTTTTATTTATTTTAGGTTTAGGTTTAGGTAGTAATTATTTTAGTTTAAGTTTATGTTTATCATATTTTATTTATTTTATTTTTAGTTTAGGCTGTATTTAGTTTAGGTTTTGGTTTATGTTTGGTTTATTTTAGGTTTAGGTATAGGTTGTATTTATTTTAGTTTAGGTATGTGTTTATTATATTTTATTTTTATTTTAGGTTTAGTTTTCTTTTAGTTCAATGTTTAGGTTTTATTTTTTATTTATTTCTAGGTTTTATTTTTAGTTTTATTTTTTAAGTTTAACTTTTTATTTATTTTTATTCTAGGTTCACTTTTTCATATTTTTTATTTTATTTTTACTTTATTTGATTCTTAGGTTTATTTTATTTTCATTATTTAAATTTTTATTTTATTTTTTAGTGTACTTATTTTATTTTTTAGTTTAGGTTTATTTTAGTTTTTATTTAGTTTTATTTAAGGTTTAGAGGTTTTAGTTTAGGTTTATTTATTATTACCTTTTATTTTGTTTAGGTTTATGTTTTTAGGTTTTTAGGGTTTAGGGTTTTAGGGTTTAGGGATAGGGTTTAGGGTTTAAGGTTCAAGGTTTAGGGTTTAGTGTTTAGGCTTTAGGGTTTAGAGTTTTGAAGGTTTATGGTTTAGGGTTTAGGGTTTAGGGCTTAGGATTAGCTTAGGGTTTAGGGTTAGCTTAGGATTTAGGGTTTAGGCTTTTGATTTTTAGGGTGTAGGGTTTAGGGTTTAAGGTTTGTTTATGTCTTAGGGTTTAAAGTTTAGGGTTGAGGGTTTTAGGGTTTAGGGTTTAGGGTTTAGGGTTAGGGTTATGGTTTAGGGTTTAGGGTTTTGGGTTTTGGGTTTTGGGTTTTAAGTTTAGTGTAGTTTAGGATTTAGGGTTTAGGGTATTTTAGGGATTAGGGTTTAGGGTTTAGGGTTGTATGTTTAGGGTCGTAGGCTTAGGGTTTAGGGTTTGTTTTATGGTTTGGAGTTTAGGGTTTAGGGTCTAGGTTTTAGGGTTTTTTTTAAATTAAGTACACAAGTAGGTTCAGGTTTATTTAATTTATTTAGTTTATTTTTTTTATTTGAGTTTATTTTATTATTTATTTTTATTTAGGTTTATGTTTTATTTTTATTTAGTGTAGTTTATTTATTTAAGGTTTATTTATATTTAGTCTATGTTTTTAAACTTAGTTTATTTCTTAGGTTTAGTTTTATTTTCTAGTTGAGATTTATTTTTATTTTATTTTTTAGGTTTAGGTTTTATTTTTATTTTAAGGTTTAAGTTTATGCTTTTTTTAGGTTTAAGTTTTAGGTTTATTTTTAGGTTTTATTTTTTAGTTTAGGTTTAGGTTTACTTTTTGTTTATTATATTTTATTTAATTTAGGTTTAGGTTTAGGTTTAGGTTTAATTTATTTTAGGTTTATGGTTTAGGTTTTATTTTTTATTTATTTTTAGGTTTTATTTTTAGGTTTATTTTTAGGTTTAGGTTTTTTTAGTTTTTAGTTTATTTTATTTTACGTTTCATTTTTACTTTTTTTAGTTTAGTTTTAGTTTTTATTTATTTTATTTTAGTTTATTTTTTTTTATTTTTATTTTTTTTTATTTTTAGGTTTAGGATTAGGTTTTAATTTAGGTTTTTATTTTCTTTAGGTTTAGGATTAATTTATTTATTAGGTTTTATTTAGTTTAGGTTTAAGGGTTTAGGGTTTAGGGTTTATGGTTTAGGGTTTAGGGTTTAGGGTTTAGGTTTTAGGGTTTAGGGTTTAGGGTTTTAGGGTTTAAGGTTTTAGGGTTTAGTGTTTAGGGTAGGGGTTAACGATTTAGGTTTTAGGGTTGGGGTTTAGGGTTTAGGGATTAGGGTTTCATGGGTTTAGTGTGTAGGGTTTAGGGTTAGCTTATGGTTTAGGGATACTTTAGGGTTTAGGGTTTAAGTTAACAAGGTTTAGTTAGTTTAAACTTTTAAGGTTTAACTTAGTATTTAAAGTGGATTTAGTGTTTAGTTTAGAGTTTAAGTTTAGGAGTTTAAGGTTTAGGGTTTAGAGTTTAGGTTAGTTAGAGTTTTAGGTTTAAGTTTATAGATATTTAGTTTAAGTTTAGATTTAGCATTTAAGATTTAGGAGTTTAAGGTTTAGGTTTAGTTTAGGTTTAAGTTTAGGTTTAAACTTTTAGGAGCAAGGTTTAGTTAGGGTTTAGGTTTAGGGTTTAAGTTTAGTTTTACTTAGGGTTTAGAGTTTTAGTTAGAGTTTAAAGTTTAGGTTACTTATGGTTTAAAGGTTAGTTTAGGGTTTAAGGTTAGGTTAACAGTTTAGGAGTTAATTTAGGAGTTTAAGGTTAGTATTTAAGTTTAGGTTTATAGTTTAGGTTTAGGTTTATTAGGTTAGTTTTAGTTTATAGTTTAGGTTTATAGTTTAGGGTTGTTAGGTTAAGGTTTAGGAGTTAGGAGTTTAAGTTTAGAGTTTAGGGTTTAGAGTTTAGTGTTTAGGCTTTAGGGTTTTACAGTTTAGGAGTTTAGTTTTAGGGTTAAAGTTTAGGTTCAAGTTTAGGGTTAGTTTAGGATTTAGGCTTTAGGCTTTATGGTTTAGGGTTTTTAGGGTGTAGGGTTTATGGTTAATTTAGGGTTTAGGGTTTAGTGTTTAGTGTTGAGGGTTTTAGGATTTGGGGTTTAGGGTCTAGGGTTGTAGGTTTAGAGTCGTAGGCTTAGGGTTTAAGGTTTAAGGATTGTTTTATGGTTTAGGTTTTAGGGTTTAGGGTTTAGGGTCTAGGTTTTAGGGTTTTTTCTTCAAAATTAAGTAAACAAGTAGGTTCAGGTTTATTTAGTTTATCTAGTTTATTTAGTTTATTTTTTATTTATTTGAGTTTAATTTATTTTTTATTTTTATTCAAGTTTATTTTTTATTTTTATTTAGTTTAGTTTATTTATTTTAGTTTAGGTTTTTATAATTTAGTTTATTTTTTAGGTTTAGTTATATTTTTTTAGTTATGTTATATTTTTATTTTATTTTTTAAGTTTAGGTTTTATTTTTTAATTTTAGGCTCAGGTTTATGTTTTTTTTTTAGGTTTAGGTTTTAGGATTTTATTTAGGTTTATTTTTAGGTTTTATTTTTTTAGTTTAGGTTTAGGTTTATTTTTTTGTTTATTATATTTTATTTAGTTTAGGTTTAGGTTTAGGTTTAATTTATTCTAGGTTTAGGGTTTAAGTTTTATTTATTATTTATTTTTAAATTTTATTTTTAAGTTTATTTTCAGGTTTAGGTTTATATTTAGTTTTTATTTTATTTTATTTTATTTTAGGTTTATTTTCATTTTATTTTATGTTTAGTTTTGGTTTATATTTATTTTATTTTAGTTTATTTTTTATTTTTTATTTTATTTTATTTTTAGGTTTATGTTTACATTTTAGTTTAGGTTTTTATTTTATTTAGGTCAAGGTTTTTATTTATTTATTTTATTATTAGGTCTTATTTAACTTAGGTTTAAGGGTTTAGGGTTTAGGGTTTAGGGTTTTAGGGTTTAAGGTTTTGGGTTTTAGGGTTTAGGGTTGGTGTTTAGGGTTTAGGGTTTAAGGTTTAATGTTTAGGCTTTATGGTTTTGGGTTTTGAGGATTTATGGTTTAGGATTAGTTTAGGGTTTAGGGATTGCATAGGGTTTTGGTTAGTTTAGGGTTTAGGGTTTAGGCTTTAGGGTTTAGGGTAAGTTTAGGGTTTAGGTTTTAGGGTTTTAGGCTTTAGGGTTCAAGGTTTGGGGTTTAGGGTTTAAGGTTTAGGGTTTAGGGTTGTAGGTTTAGGGCTTAAGGTTTATGGTTAGTTATACGCTTTAGGGTTTTTTTTTTTAAATTAAGTAAACTTGTAAGTTTACTTTTATTTAGTTCATTTTATTTTTTTTTAGCTTATTTTATTTTTTATTAATATTTAGGTTTTTTTTAATTTAGTTTAATTGGTTTTTTTAAAGTGTATTTTTAAGTTTAGGTTTAGGTTTTTGCTTATTTTTTAGTTTATTTTTATTTTCATTTTATTTTATAGATTTAGGTTTTATTTTTTATTTTTAGGTTTAGGTTTAGTTTTATGTTTTTATTTTATTTTTTACGGTTTATGTTTTAGGTTTTTATTTTAGGTTTATTTTTAGGTTTTATTTTTAGTTTAGGTTTAGGTTTATTTTTAGTTTATTTTATTTAATTTAGGTTTAGGTTAATGTTTAGATTATTTTAGGTTTAGGTTTAAGTTGAATTTATTTTAGTTTAGTTTAATTTTATTTTGTTTATTTTATTTTTATTTTAGGTTTAGGTTTTTTTTCAGTTTATGGTTTAGGTTTTATTTATTATTTAATTATAGGTTTATTATTTAAGTTTTGGTTTTCATTTAATTTATATTTTATTTTATTTTAGGTGTATTTTATTTTTATTTTATGTTTAGTTTTTATTTTATTTAGGTTTTTATTCTTAGGTTTATTTTATTTTCAATTTAGTTTAGGTTTTATTATTTTATTTTAGTTTTTTTATTTTATTTTTTTATTTTTTTTATGTCTAAATTTATGTTTAGGTTTAATTTAGGTTTTTATTTTGTTTTATTTTATTTTTTAAAATTTTATTTAGGTTTTATTTTATTTATTTATTGGATTTTATTTAGTTTAGGTTTAGGCTTTTAGGTTTTTAGGGTTTAAGGTTTAGGGTTTAGGGTTTTAGGGTTTAGGGTTTAGAGTTCAGGATTTAGGGTTTAGGGTTACACATTTTTGGGTTTAGGGTTTAGGGTTTATGGTTTAAGGTTTAGAGTTTAGAGTTTAGGGTTTTAGGGTGTAGGGTTTAGGGTTTAGTGTTTATGATTTTGGGTTTTTAGGGTTTAGGGTTTAATGTTTAAGGTTTATGGTTTAGGTTTTAGGTCTAGGGATTTGGTTATAGTTTAGGTTTTAGGATTTTTAATTTTTTTTAAGAGAGAATAAATTTAGATTCAATATTTCTTCTTTTCGAGTTCATCAACCAAGTAACACACCAAGTTTTCTAAGACATAAGCTATGACACAGATTAAAAATGAGCTCACATAGGGCAAATCAAAAACCCTAGATAACTAGAATTGTCTTTATTGTAAAGACACAATTCCATAGCAAATTAGATCGACCATTCTTGATTTCTCCTTCCCGAACTACCTCTCAGTAACGATCCACCATCATATCCTCGATCTCTCCCTCCGCCACCACCATAGCTATAACCTCCGTCGCTCCTCCCACCTCCATTACCACCACCTCAATATCCACTAGCACCTCCAGATCCCCCATAACCACTGCAAAAATAGTCGCCTTCACCTTCATTTCCACTACTAGATCTAGCCTGAGCATGGTTTATGATATTCTGTCCACCAGGTTTTGGGTTTAGGTTTTAGGTTTTTTTTGGGTTTTAGGGTTTAGGTTTAGGATTTAGGGTTTAGGGTTTTAGGATTTAGGGTTTAGGGTTTAGGTTGGTTCTAGGGTTTAGTTTAGGCTTTAACGCTCTGTGGGTTGTGCTTTTTAGGGTTTAATGGGTTATTTTTCTTAATAAAGAAGAAATTCATATTCAACATTTCTTCTTTTCAATTTCACCAAGTAACACACCAAGCTTTCTAAGACACACATATAGATCAACAATGAGCATGCATAAAGCAAATCAAAACCTAGATAAATAGAATCATCTCTAATGTAAAGACACGCCATAAACAAGATCGCTGCTTCATCAGCTTTCTAGTTTCCATCATAACCAGCTCTCAGAAGACCCACCATCATTTCCTGATTTGTCCTCCACCACCCACTGTAACCTCCGCTACTCCCTCCATCCCACCCAACCATAATATCCACCACCTTCTAGATCCTCCACCGCCCACCTCCACTGATCTGATTGACCGGTTGACAATGATGTTCTTGCCGTCATGGTTCTTCCCATTCTTAGGGTTTATGTTTTTTTAGGGAAATTAGAGGAATTTTATTGCCACAAAGAAAAAGTACAAAGTCCTTAGAGGGGGTAAATCTCTAAACTAATGCTCAAGGAGCCATAATAAGTCATGAAGAGATAAACCCCCTAACTATTACAATAATATAAGGGAAAAAAAACAAAGCAAAAGCAAAACCAAATTAGCAATAACAATAGATCCATGTGTGCAATAGCAACATCCACTAGGTTTTTTTGATACCAGTAAGATCCACCTACAAGATTCTCCCAACCTATAAAAGAAATCTGCAACATACTAGTGAAAGGATGAGTACAATAAAGCAAGCATAAAGAGTATGAGCAAAGTAAAGGAGCAATTTAAAGAAAAGTCTCGGGCTCAGTTATAATCATCTCAAGGAGCAGTACTATATGTAAGCATCCAAACTCTGAAGAAGGGTTACAATTACATATAGTCCTACCAGCCAAAATAATATAGAGAGGGAAACATTAAGGCCATCATTGCTAGCATACCTCTTGTAGCCCATCATCCCACATCCATCATCTTGCAAGGCTGCAAACTCCTCCATGCAGTAGACAACAAAGCCACCAAAACAAGTATGCCCAATAAGTCAGAAAATCAACCAACCATCAGGGATAGCAGCAGTACAGTAGGAACACCACCAAACCACAACCAAAAAGAAATAGGAACATCAAAGGGAGCAAGCATCATGACCTTAACAACATAAACTAGAAAAAACAAAACCAAAAAAAAAACACAAGAGCTCATGTCCTCCACAAGTAAACAAGAAAGGCGGCAAGGCTATCAGCCAAACAAAAAAAAAAGGAAGCAGCAGCAGCCAAGAGAGGAGAACCATAACAGGAGCAGGCCAACCAACATGTCACCAATAGAGCAGAAAAGAAAGGCTAAAACAACCACCCATCCATCCAACCCAACCATCAAAAGTAGCATACCAACTCAACCAGCCAACATAGCCTCCCAACCAACCACCACAATAATAGAAAATCCAAATCAGTAAAAAGACCAACTGCATCCATAATGCCAAAACCACCCAAGATAACCAGGAAAAGTTTAGAAGCAAACAACAGCATCCACCAAACCCAGGAAAAGTTGCATAAATTTTGATCTAGGTGAGGTGAATAGCTAGCCAAAAATAAAATGAAGCAAAGACCAGTAAGATAGACTAAAAGCTATCCATTAGAGGCAACAACAATACAACAAGAACACCACCAAAGCCAACAGCGAAAATGGAGGAGAAATATCAATGACTGCAAGCATCATAACCATAGCCAAGTTAGGCACCAATACACCAAACCAAGTCACCAGATCCCAAAGAAAAACAACATCCACTAAACATCCATCAACCAGCCAACCCAAAATAAATAACAAAAAAAAAGTAGCTACAACTAAGAGAGGAAGACCATTACAGGAAGAGGCCAAAACCACAACCAAAAGAAACAAACCCAAACCAGTAAAATTGACCACCAAAATCTAATCCACAAAATAAGAAGAAATAGCAGTCAACAAACAACCTCCACCTTGCTAAATCTATTCAAAAATTAGACCACCAATAGATCCTCCAATCTACCACCAACAGAAGTGGATAAACCAGCCAACACAGTCAGCCAGCCAACCAACCCAACCAGCTCACCTAACCAGCCAACAAGGCACCCAACCAACCACCACAACAGTAGAAAATCCAACTCAATTAAAGAAGCAACTAACCCAGAGATATGAAAAACCCCATACAGAAAACAACAGGCAATGCCATCGCCCAAATGAAGGTCACCAAAATAACCAAACAACAATAATCACCCAGCCAGGAAAATAGCAATCACCAAGATGAAAAAACCACAACAACTTTGGCAATAAAAAAAATAACCACAAGACCAACCCAAAAGCAAGAGCTCAAAAACAAAACCCAGCATAGGCCCAAGAGTAAAAATAAGCAAATGGCCACAACCCAAAAAGGGTTTAACAAAGGGGAACCAAAAGCAATGGCTCATCAAAAAGTAATTGAAAAAACCAAGCCAAGAAAATTATAATATGAGATAAGATAATCTAGTGTTATCTAGATTGACCAAACCCCTTAAAAGTTTAGGTAAATTTTGATTGTCAAATAAAGTGAAATTAGATAAGTTGGCACCTAAAGTAGCCAAGAAATTAGTATAAGTATTACCTTCACGAAGGATATGGGAAATTTTATAACAAACTTAAGAAAGAAGATTTTTTGTATGATTGAGAAGATAAAATAAATCAGCATTTATTATTCTATTAGAGTTTAGCATGTCAAGAAGCTTTATTGACAGCCTTAAGCTCAATATAGATAACAAAACATTCTTTGAGAGGATAGGAAAAAGCACAAATGACAGTACCTTTAGAATCCCTAAGAATACCACCACAACCATATTTATTGGAAGGAACAATACCATCAGTATTCACTTTAATCAAATTTTCTTTATGTTTGATCCAATGGATAATCATAGCTCTCTTAAAAGAGTCATCATCAGGCAGAATGATACCCAATTTTTTAGCAACAAATTTATTGCCTCAAAAATTAATGTTACTAACAAGATTGGCATAAAATAGAACATGAATTTTATTTTTATTTGGTTTTAACCAAGATCATTTTATGGCTCATAGGAATACCATAATATTTAGCATCATTTTTGTCCATCTAGATGAACCAGATAATGGTAACAGTAACTAGAACTTTGATATGACCTTTCACATTTTTTTGGAAATAGACTTCAAGATGTTGATATATGGAAAGAGAGCCATGCAAGTAGTTGGCATTAAATAAATCATCATACCATAACCATAATTTAGATGCAATAACACCATTGACAAAAACATGATTAACATTTTCAATATAAAAGTAACAATAGCACTTTGAAGGCAAATAAAACCCTTTATTCCTGAGGAAAGTGTCCACAAGAATAAAGATATTCAAAATCCTCCAAGCTAAAACTGAATAAGAAATGGGAATGATATTGTTCCAAAGTTTAATGAAAACATTAGAGGAGTTCTACTTATCTCTAATAAAATTCCAAACCTTTTTAAGAACAAAATCACCATTGTAAGAAAGCTTAAAGAGAATTTGGTCCAGTTTGTTAGAGAAAATAGGGATATTTCTATTGTTATCTAAAAGAGAAATAGGACTGTAATTCTTGAGTTTGTTTTCATTTGAAGTGTTATTATGCTAGAAAGAGTTAACTTTGATAGCTACAGTAGAGCGGGTAGATAAAAGGGAGTCAATAGAGCCATTGCCATTCCAATTGTCTTGTTAAAAGAAAGAAGAACCTGAATGAATACCCCAAGACATTAAGGGTTCAGCAACCCATTTAATGGAGCAAAGCCTTTGCCAAACTAGAGAGTCACCAACTTTATAAGCATAGATAAGAGGGTGTTTACCTTCGAAAAAAATTTTCATCATAAAATTAGCCCAAAGGCTATCATTCTTTCTAAAATTCCACCAGAGATTATGAGAGAAGGCAGTAATAGCTTCACAAATCAGTTTGCAACCGAGACCACCTTCCCCCAAGGGACCACAACATTTATGCCAGGAAGTCCAATGTATTATTTTAGTAGAATTATTGGATACCCAAAAAAATTTATTAAGCAAGCGATCAATTATGATAAGCGTAGAATTAGTGGGAATAATAGTTTGAATCAAATAAAGAGGCATTGAATTAAGATTGCATTTAAGAATAGTGAGCCTGCCACCAAAGGAAAGTAAATGAAATCCCCAAACAAAAATTTTATTTAATTTTTTTGAATTAACTCATTAGAAAGATGGGATCATTTTGGACCTTTAAAAGAGGATCACCCAAGTACTTAAAAGGAAGGTGTTGATGTTTAAAGTTAGTGATATGCAAGATTTGATTAATTTTATTATTGGAGAATCTTGAAGAAGTAATAAAATAGCTTTTTTTATCATTGATAGATAGATCACTTTCTCTACCAATTTTATTTAAAAAAATCTTGAGATTATTGATATGATGAATAGAAGCATTACAAAAAATAATGAAATCATCTTCAAAGCTTAAATGAGAAATAGGAAGACCACTAAGAGTTCTGTAATTCATGCTAGGATTATTTAAGAATAGATCATTGATGCTCCTAGATAAGTACTCAATAATAATAATAAATAAGGCATGAGATAGAGAATCCCCTTGTCTTAGGCCATGGGAAGAAGGAAAGAAGCCCAAGGCTTCCCCATTAAGAAAATAAACAACTAGGAATTCTTAATGCAATTTTTAATAAGAAAGATAAATTTATTAAAAAACCTAAATAAATTCAGAATATGCTTGATGAAATCTCGAGAGATATTATCAAAAGCTTTGGTATAATCTAATTTGAATAGAGTGTTGTAACCTCTAGTCGTGCATCTAAATCTTGACTTAAAATGGCAAGAAAGTAGAATATTATTAGAAATAGATCTACCTCTAAGAAAATAAATTTGGTTTAGAGAGATAATCCTATGAAGTAAAGGATTGAGCTTGTTGGTTAGAATTTTGGAAATCAGCTTATTAAAGAAGGTGCAAAGACTAATAGGTCTAAAATTACTCCAATAGTCTAGATTATCTTTCTTATGGATGAGAATAATAGAAGTGTTAGAAAAATATCTAGGAAAAGGATTACCATTAAAAAAATGAACCGTAGCCTCAACTAAATCATTTTTAATAATAGACCAGCATTTTTGAAAAAATTGGGTAGTGAAATCCTCCATACCAGCAAAAGAATCTATGTTCATTCTATTAAGAACTATAAAAATTTCCTTTTCATTAGGTATAATAGTAAGTAAATCATTGTCATTATTATTTATAATAGAAGGAATCAAGTGTGATTTAGAAATAGCTTCATAACAATAACTCTTATTGAGCATATTTCTAAAGTAATTAATGGATGAATCCTTAATATCATTATTCTTCGTAATCCATTCTCCATTATCATCTTTAATTTTTTGAATATTATTTAAAGCTCTCTTTTTAATAACTAAAACATGAAAATATCTAATATTTCTATCACCAACAGTAATATGTTTTCTAGTAGCTTTTTGGCTCCAATAAGTTTCTTCCAAATTTTGAAAATTAACAAGTTTATCTTTCGCCCCCGTCAAGTCATTAATCTTAGTAGGATCAAACATAACAAAGACTTCAAGATCACAAACCATTTTTTCCATTTCTTTGATATTAGCAAAAATGTTTTTAAAATAATGCTTGTTCAACCAACCCAGGTTTTGTTTAAGTCTTTTAAGCTTAAACCAAAATCTATTCATCCCCATAATCGAATTGTCAGGATGTAGGGGAGGTTTCCAATTGTTAGCCACAACATTAAAGAAATCAATATGTTGAATCCATATGTTCTGAAATCTAAAACCAGAGAAAGTTTTTATTCTATTAGAGTTACCTTTAATAGAAACCAAAAGAGGAGCATGATTTGATAAGGTTCTCTAGTAAATGATCAATCCAATGAGTATTAAAAAGAATGGTCCAACCTTTAGAGTTTTGCCAAGTAAAATTTAAACCCTTAAAGCAAATATCAATCAAATTGCAATCAAGGATCATATTGGAAAATTCTTCCATTGAATGAATATTACGAGAGCGACCACCGCTCTATTTAGAAGAGAATAAAATAGTGTTGAAATCCCCACCAACAAACCAAGGTTTATTGACAGAGGTAGCAAAATTCCTCAAATTTTCCCAAAGAAGATTTCTACTAGATATATTAAAAAATGCATAGATAAAAGATCCCAAAACACAATATTCATCATTAGATATTTGAGCATTGACAACTTGTTGAAAATCATCAAGAATAGAAAGCTCCATAAAATTATTCCAAAAATACCAAATTTTATTACTAACATTAGAGAAAAATTTATTGAAACTGATTATTCTAGCAACATGTTAATTTTGTTTGCATGAATAAGAGGCTCCAAAACAGTAAGTGAAGAAATATTATGAATATGACAAAGGTTTCTAATACAGTTACAAAAAGAGAGGTTACTGATCCCTCTAACATTGCAAACAAGATAATTAAACATAAGGAATTAAAACAGGGGTTAAGAAAAGGTTAATTAAGATAGAAAAGGGGGGTCGCAATAGATCTAGTGTTTTTGGACAATTTGGGAGGGAAGTTTTTAACATTTTTTTCTTTTTAGCATGATAAGTTTGGAAACCATTTCTCTTTCCCATAGAATCATCATCCGAGAAGGATTTATCAACATTAGTCATAGATTTAGGGGATGTCTCATGTATAGAAGTGAGTTCTCCTTCTTCCAAGCCACTAGAACTTCTTAAAGGCAAATGACCAACAGGTATAGCAGGTGAGGGAGCTGAAACAAAATTATTATGAAGGAAAGTGTAAACATCAAGCCCTTCTTCTTCAATACCCAGATTATTAAAGAAAACCAAATCTTTTTTGAGAATTTAAATCATCCTGAACTAAACTAAAGTTAGGTTTTTCAAATTGAATATATGAAAAGCCAAAGCCATATTCTCCATTGAATTTGAGTGATGCATAACATTGACATCCTTATTAATATTTTCAATTAAAGCTACATTTTTATCGATCAAAATCGATAAGGATTCACGGATCAACTCAGAGGAAAAAAATCATCATCCAAAAGATTAGAGAAATTATTATTTTGCACATTAGAAACCTTTAATTGCATAAAATAATTTAGAGGTAAAACACACTTATTAGGAGATTCAAAAAATCTTTTTTTTTAAATTAACTTTTTGATATTTAACAGTGGTCGACTTAAGGTTAGGAATAAATGTTTCCTTAATAAGAATTTTTTTTAGGTGAGGATGCATAATGAAACATTTAGAATTATTGTGCCCATGGATTTTCTAATGAGAACAAAAGATAGAAAATTTTTCAAAATCAAATTTTTGCATATAACCATAAATTTTAGATCCCAACCAGATTTCTTTGGGGTGTTTCTTGGTAATGTCGAATTCAACAAGGATTCTAGCCATAGAAGGTCAAGATTTTGTAGCCGTTGCCTGATCAATTTACAATGGCCGACCAAATAAATCACCCACTGTAAAGAGGATTTGATGATTAATGAAATGAATTTCCATATTGGGGAGAGAAATCCAAACTAGAATGATTGGAGATTCTTCCCTAATATCAAATAGTGGAGTCCATTTCAGCAACCTCATTTGGAAATTGAAAATAAAATATGAATGGCTAGCAAAAACACACGAGTAATCCAAAATGTTCTTTAACTAAACCAAAATGTGGCAGGGATCAGTTAAACTAATCATAAAAGCACCCAAGAGTTTCAGACTATGAAAGAAAGTGTGAATTTTTTCTAGATTTAGCCTATGAAGAGTAAACATTCCAACCAAAGTGAATTCAAATGGCTTAGCAAGCTTTTCCACAATCAGATCAAAGCACATAACTGCAGGCATGCCTTGAGAAGACGTCAAAATAAGTTTTAAGGATTCACCTGAATAGCTATCCTTACTAGTGAGGTCATCTTTGAATGGTTTCAAAGTAGCCAAAGCCAATGTAGTTGATACCCTAGCAGGATCCATTGGATCCATCAGTTTCCCCCATGGAATCATCGGGGAAGATGCCACTCCAAGTAAAACATGAAAGCGGCCAATGACCATCAATTCTAGAAGGAATCTAGTGAGAATCATGCCAAACAGCCATCAAGAAGCAGCCAAACAGATAAAATGAGAGGGGAAAAGGGGAATCACCAGAGCATGAGGTTGAGGGCTCGTGGTGGTTTGGTGGTGTGAAGGGTAATAACACAGGTGATGACGCTACTAGGAATTTAGGGTTACTATTTATTTTAGGTTTAGGTTTTAGGTTTAGAACTTAAACCTAAACCCAAAGTAATAAATAAATTTAAAATAAATGTAAATCTTAAAACTAAACTAAACCTGGGTTAGGTAGGGTTTAGGTTTAGGTTTAAGTGGGTAAGGGTTAAGTTTAGAGGGTATTCTTTAGGGTTTAGGATTAGGTTTGGGTTTTAGGTTTAGAGTTTAGGAGGGTTTAGGATTTAGGTTTAAGTAGGGTAGTGTCATGGATTTAGTGTAGGGTTTAGGTTTGGGTCAGGTTTAGGGTTTAGGGCTCAGGGTTGTTTAGGGTTTATTTATTTGGGTTGGGTGGTGGTATTTTAGGGTTTAGGGTTTAGGTTTAGGGTTTTAGGTTTAAGATTTTTATTTTAATTTTAGTAGTTTGGGTTTAGGATTTGGTTTAGGTTCATGCTTTAGTTTAGGTTTATTTTAAATTAAACCGGTTTATTTTTAGTTTATTTGATATATTTTAATTATTTTGTTTATTTATTTTATTTATTTTTTTTACTTAGGTTTAGTTTATGTTTATTTTTTTAGTTTAGTTTTATTTTTATTTTATTTTTTAGTTTTAGGTTTTATTTTTTTATTTTTAGGTTTAACTTTAGGAGTTTATTTTATTTTTATTTTAGGTTTAGGTTTTAGGTTTTTACTTTAGGTTTATTTTTGGTTTTATTTTTTTTTAAGTTTAGGTTTAATTTTAGTTTATTTTCTTTTATTTAGTTTTGTGGTTTAGGCTTAGTTAATTTATAGTTTTAGGCTAAGGTTTTATTTATTTTAGTTTAGTTTATTTTAGTTTAGGTTTAGGTTTATTTTATTTTGTTTATTTTAGGTTTATGTTTTTTTCTAGTTTAAGGTTTAGGTTTTATTTTTTTAATTATTTTTATGTTTATTTTTAGGTTTAGGTTTTTATTTTATTTTATTTTATTTTTGATTTATTTTATTTTTTCATTTACTTTTATTTTATTTATGTTTTTATTTTTTTAGGTTTATTTTATTTTTTAGTTTAGTTTAGGTTTTATTTTATTTTAGTTTTTATATTTAATTATATTTTATTTTTAGGTTTAGGTTTAGGTTTAAGTTTGCATCTTAGTTTAGGTTTTTATTTTATTTTATTTTTTATTTTATTTAGGTTTAGGTTTTTTTAATTTATTATATTTTTAGGTTTTATTAAGTTTATGTTTAGGTTTTTAAGTTTTTAGGGTTTGGGGTTTAGGGTTTAGGGTTTAGGGTTTAGGGTTTCGAGTTTAGGGATGTATGTTTTAGGGTTTAGGGTTTAGGGTTAGGGTTTTTTTTAGTTTTAGGTTTTTGGTTTAGGGTTTAGGCTTTAGTTTGGGGTTTAGGGGTTTTACTTTTTCTTTTCACAGAGAACAAATTTAGATTTCATCAACCATGTTTTTTAAGACATAAGCGATGACCTAGATCAAGAATGAGCATGCATAGAGCAAATCAAAAACACTAGACAAGTAGAATCATCTCTACTATATAGACACAATTCTATAAGCAGTAGATGAGATCAATCATTCATCAGTTTATCTAATTCCAATCAGAACCACCCTAGCCTCTTGAGTAGCAGGATCCACCATTATATCTCTGATCTCTCTTTCCACCACCACCATGATTGTAACCTTCATCGCTCCTCCCGCCTCCATAAACACCACTGCACCGAACACCACCTCCATATCCACCAAGACCTCCGCACCTCCACCATGATTATTTTCACCTCACCTCCAATGCCTGATCACACCTCCTTGACGGTGATGTTCCTTCCATCAAGGTTCTACCCATTTTAGGCTAGTTTAGTTTAGTTTATTAGGTTTAAGGGTTTAGTTTATTTTTAATTTATTTAGTTTTAGGTTTAGGTTTTGGGGTTTGTGGTTTAGGGTTAGAGTTTAGGGTTTGTGTGCAGGTTTGGGGTTTAGGGTTTAGTGAGGTTTTGTTAGGTTTAGGTTTAGACAGGATTGTAAGTTTAGTGTTAGGTTTAGGTTTAGTTTGGTTAGTTTGAGGCTTAGGGTTTAGGGTTTAGTTTAAGATTTATTTAGAGTTTTTTTAAATTTAGGTTTTTTTAGTTTACTTTGGGGGTTTAGGATTTTACCATTTAGGTTTAGAGGCCTGGTTTAGGGTTTAGAGTTTAGGGTTGAGTTTAGGTTGGTTTTAGGGTTCAAAATTTAGGGTTGTAGGTTTTCTATTGTAGGTTTATGGTTTAGGGTTTAGGGTTAGTTTTAAGATTTAGGGTAAGGGTTTTTCTATTTTTTTTATTTTTAAGGTTTATGGTTTAGGGTTTAGGTTTTAGGTTTATGGTTCAAGTTTTAGTTTAGGGCTTAGGATTTTTAATTTTTTTTTAATAAAGAACAAATTCAGATTCCATATTTCTTCTTTTTGATTTCATCAACTAAGTAACACACTAAGTTTTCTAAGACACAATGATGGCATAGATCAAAAATGAGCACGCATAAAGCAAAACAAAAACCATAGATAGAATGTCTACTATGAAGACACAGTTTAGAAGCGGGATTAATCGTTCTAAATTTCTCCAATTCCTATCAGAACCAAAATCAGCTCTTAAGTAGCAGGATCTACCATCATATCCCCAATCTCTCCCTCCGCCACCACCACGACTGTAACCTCCATCACTCCTCACACCTCCATAACCACCACTGCTCTGACAACCACCTCCATATCCACCACCTCTCCATCCCCACCACCACACTAATTGCCTCCACCTTAGCCTCCACCACCAAAATGGGACCTTGGTTTGATGATGTTTCTACCCAGGTTCTACCCATTCTTAGGTTTTAAGTTTACATTTAAGTTTACTAGGTTTTATCATTTAGGTTTATTTTTTAATTTATTTAGTTGCTTTAGGTTTAGGTTTAAGGTTTGGGGTTTTGGGTTTACTATTTAGGGTTAGGGTTTAGGGTTTAAGGTTTAGGGTTTAGAGTTTTTGCATTTATGCTTTTAAGGTTTAGGGTTTAGGGTTTGTGTTTAGGTTTATTTTAAGGCTTAGTTTTTAGGTTTAGGGTTAGGTTTTAGGGTTTTGAGGTTTAGTTTAATGTTTAAGGGTTTTTTTGTAAATTATGTAAACCAAAGGTTTATTTATTTAGTTATTTTATTTATTTATTTAGTTTTTATTTTATTTTTATTTATTTTTTTATTTTATTTAATTTAGTTATTTTAGTCTAGGTTTTATTTTAGTTTATTTGGTTTTTTTATGTTTATGTTTATTTAGTTTATTTTTTATGTATTTTTTAGGTTTAAATTTATTTTATTTTTTTAGGTTTTTATGTTTAGGTTATAGTTTTTATTTTAGGTTTACTTTTTAGGTTTAATTTTTTAGTTTAGGTTTAGGTTTATTTTTACTTTATTTTATTTTAATTAGTTTAGGGTTTAAGATTAGTTTATTTTAGGTTTAGGTTTAGGTTTAGGTTTAATTTATTTTAGTTTAGGTTTAGGTTTATTTTATTTTATTTATTTTAGGTTTAGGTTTTATGGTTTAGGTTTATTTTATTTTATTTTATTTTTTAGTTTATTCTTTTAGTTTTATTTAATGAGGTTTAAGTTTTATTTATTATATTTAGGTTTTATTTAGTTTAGGTTTTTTTATTTTTGGTTTTGTTTGGGTTTAGGGTTTAGTTTGGGGTATGGTTTAGGGTTTTATAAGTTTAGGTTTAGGGTTTAGGTTTAGGGTTAGGGTTTTAGTTTTATTTAAATTAATCAAATAATTTAGTTTATTTTTATCTATTTTAGTTTATTTTTTTTTATTTTTATTTTATTTAGTTTAGTTTATTTATTTATTTTATTTATTTTAGTAAGTTTATTTTATTTTTAGTTTATTATTTTTAGTTAAATTTTATTTTAATTATAATTTTAAGGTTTAAGTTTTATTTTTTTCATTTTTAGGTTTAGGTTTAGGTTTTTTTTAGTTTATGGTTTATGTTTTATTTTTTATTTATTTTTATGTTTTATTTTTTGTTTTATTTTTAGGTTTAGGCTTTTATTTAGTTTTTATTTTAATATTATTTTCTTTTAGGTTTATGTGATTTTCATTTAAGTTTAGTTTTAATTTTATTTAGGTTTTTTGTTTTTATAGGTTAGTTTAGGTTTTTATTTATTATATTTTGGTATAGATTTTATTTTTTTATTTTATTTTCTTTTTAGGTTTAGGTTTAGGTTTTAGTTTATGTTTTAATTTTGTTTTATTTTATTATTTTATTTTTGTTTAGGTTTTATTTAGTTATTTTATTTTTAGGTTTTATTTAGTTGATGTTTAGGTTTTTAGCTTTTTAGGTTTTAGGCTTTAGGGTTTTGGGTTTAGGAATTATGGTTTAGGGTTTAGCGTTTAAGTTTTAGGATTTTGGGTTTAGGGTTTTGGGTTTTGGCTTTTAGGGTTTAGCTTTTTTGGGTTTTAGGGTTGATTTTTTAGGTTTAGGGTTTTAGTTTAGGGTTAAGGGTTTTTAGTTTTTTTTTTTAATAGAGAAAAATTTATATTCAACATTTCTTCTTTTCTATTTCATCAACCAAGTAACACACCAAGGTTTCTAAGACACAAGCGATGATATAGATCAAATATGTGCACGCATACAGCAAATCAGAAACCCTAGATAGTTATAACAGTCTCTATTATAAAGAAACTGGTACATAAGCAGCATATCAGATTAGCCATTCTTTAATTTGTCCAGTTCCCATCAGAACCACCCCGACCTCTCGAGTAGCGGGATCCACCATCATATCCTAGATCTCTCCCTTCGCAACCACCACGACTGTATCCTTCGTCGCTCATCCCATCTCCATAACCACCATTGCTCCGACCACCACCTCCATATTCACCAGCATCTCTAGATCCCCCACCACCACTATAATCACTGCCATCTCTGTCTTCACCTCCACCGCTAGATCTAGACTAAGCCCGGTTGACGGTGATGTTCGCGCCATCAAGGTTTTGCGCATTCTTAGGGTTTAGATTTAGGTTAAGGTTTATTAGGTTTTAGTGTTTAGGTTTATTATTAAATTTATTTAGTTACTTTAGGTTTAGGTTTAGGTTTTGGGGTTTAGGGTTTAGGGTTTAGGGTTTTAGTGGTTTATGCTTTTAGGGTTTACAATTTAGGGTTTAGGGTTAGGGTTTAGGGTTTAGGGTTTAGGGTTTTCTATGATTTAATATTTAGGGTTGTAGGTTTAGGGTTTAGGATTTAGGGCTTAGGATTTAGGGTTTAAGGTTTTTTTTTTAAATTAAGTAAACGGGTAGGTTTAGGTTTATTTAGTTTATTTAGTTTATTTTTTATTTATTTTAGTTTATTTTATTTTTAATTTTTATTTATGTTTATTTTCTATTTTAATTTAGTTTAGTTTATTTATTTTAGGCTTATTTATTTTATTGTAGGTTTTTTATTTTAGTTTGTTTTTTAGGTTTCAGTTTAGGTTTAGGTTTATTTTTTAGTTGAGTTTTATTTTTATTTTATTTTCTAAGTTTAGGTTCTATTTTCTAATTTTAGGTTTAGGTTTAGGTTTAGGTTTTTATGTTATTTTTTTATGTTTAGGTTTTAGGTTTTTATCTTAGGTTTATTTTTAGTTTATTTTATTTAGTTTATCTTTTGGTTTAAGTTTAATTTATTTTAGATTTAGGTTTAGGTTTTATTTATTTTAGTTTAGCTTAGGTTTAGGTTTTTTTTATTTTTATTTTAGGTTTAGGTTTTTTTTTTAGTTTAAGGTTTGGGTTATAATTTTTATTTATTTTCAGGTTTTATTTTAGGCTTTATTTATTTTAGTTTAGTTTATTTTAGGTTTAGGTTTATATTTATTTTATTTTATTTTATTCTTTTTTAGTTTAGGGTTAAGGATTTATTTTTTATTTATTTTTAAGTTTTATTTTTTATGTTTATTTTTTATTTATTTTAGTTTATTTTTATTTAGTTTAATTATTTATTTTAGGTTTATTTACTTTAGTTTAGGTCTTTTATTTTAATTTTTTTAGGTTTAGGTTTAGGTTTATGTTTATTTTTTAGTTTAGTTTTATTTTTATTTTATTTTTTAGGTTTAGGGTTTAGTTTTTTTTTAGGTTTTGGTTTAGGTTTTTATTTTAATTTTTTAGGTTTAGGTTTTAGGTTTTTATTTTAGCTTTTTTTTAGGTTTTATTATTAAGTTTAGGTTTAGGTTTGATTTTTAGTTTATTTTATTTTATTTAGTTTAGGTTTAGGTTTAGGTTTAGTTTATTTTAGGTTTAGGTTTAGGTTTTATTTATTTTAGTTTAGTTTATTTTAGTGTAGGTTAGTGTATGTTTATTTTATTTTTATTTTAGGTTTAGGTTTTTTTTTAGTTTAGGGTTTAGGTTTTAGTTTTTATTTATTTTTAGGTTTTATTTTTATGTTTATTGTTTATGTTTACGTTTTCATTTAGTTACATTCGACAATGAAGACTTACTCCTACGAACGACCGAGCGCACCCGCCTCTTTACATTACAGTGGATGTTGGAAGATATAGGCTATCTAGAGTTGGTTGACCCAGGTGTATCAGTCAACATTATGAGTCTAAGAACCCTTGCTTACTTAACGATCGACATCTCCAAACTATAAAAGGAAAGGATGATGTTGAGAGGAATCAATAAACAAGGCGAGAGGGCCATGTGGTGTTTATTTTTGGATGGAGGGTGGGGGGACACCGCAGAGATCGTAGGGGGGGTACTTTTGAGGTGATCGAGTACAACATTGAGGTATGATGTACTATCTCGAAAGAAAGAGACATCACCCTACAATGGACCTAATCATGTAATAAGGACTCCTAAGGCATGATGGGTATTTGAATGTACCAGAGATTCTTCCCCTACTTTACATGGATGAATAAAGTAGAGTTTATGTTAAACTAGGTTCTTAAGTTCCCAGGTTTCTATAGTTAATTACATCTTAGGAAATTAAATTTCCTAAGAATACTCTTGATTAAAGTAGAAAATTATCATCTCCAAATATTTTAAAGTTAGACTATCAAAGGATTGGTTGTATTTGGAAAATCAATTGGGAAAGTTCAAGGAGAAGGCTTATTTTTGGAATCTAAATGAAATAAGTATGAAATGCTCATGATACTAGGAAGCCTAGTGAGCATTTCGATCTATCTTATGGTTGGGATTTATAATTTTAAAGTTGAGGAGATTTATATTATTTTGAGTTGAAATTTAATTAGATTACTAAGGCTTATAATCCACCAACACAAGGTTGTGGGAATGCCTTAGAGGTGATGATTTATGCTCGTAGCCTGAAAAAAATAGCTATCTCACATCCTAAATCTAAGGAGCTTTAGTACGAGCTAAACCACGACCTAAATCTAAGCAACAGGCAGACATAAGGTTTTACCTCCACAAGATAGAATAAATTGTCTAATTTTTGGACTTATAATCACCTGGATTGGACACCAGCTAACTCCTCCTATGATTTTAAAACCATGTAGTCTGGTCTTATGAATTGTAAGATATCTAGGGTAGTTATTTAATTAAAAATATACTAAATTGCTAAACACACTCCCTAAGAGACTAGAGCTTGAGTGGTATGAGTATATGACTTATTCTATAGATGCAAAATCTTTTCAAATTTTATTTTATTTTGGACACATTATTTTGATAGAGGCTTTAGGATTTCTTATGCTTAAATGCATGATGAAATAGGTTATTGGTCAAATTAGCTAGAATAAGGTGTTCTCCACCACAAGGGATGCCCTCATACGTAAAGCATTCCTTTATCGTGCAAGGATGGAGATCCTTCATGTTCAAGAGAGAAAGAATATGCATGCTTGATGTGAAACATATAATCATACAACTAAGGGGTTGCTAAATCTTATAATTATCTTATTTATGTCTTAAGGTTTAAGATGAGGTTATGAGTTATTTAAAATTTAGCTCTGAGTGATTAGTTGGGTAGAAAAGTTATTTTTATCCTAAGAGCCTAATCATATTCAAGCCACACATTAAGGTATCAATCATTTAAGAAACTATGGAAAGCATGCTGTCCTAATGCACAATGTGAACATAACATCAAACAATTATATAAACTATCATAAAAGAATAAAAGGTCGGTACGGTTAGGTACCATCGTACAACCCGAAGAGAGAAAATATGGGAAGCCAAGATCTATCCTTATACAACCTGGAATATGAAAGAATAATTATAATTGCATTAAATTCTATGGGGGTCTCCTTCTTCATATCTCCATTTCTGATTTGGTTCCTTTGAGTTAGATGGTACTTACTTCAAAGGCCTCACAGGGTACCTTAGGACAAAACCTTTTGGCCACTGCTCATCATATCCCCATAGCTAATCAAATCCTATTGCAAAATTACATTTATGTTAGAAAAGTAAATCTAACTACACCTACAAAATAGAGGTTTTCTAAATATACATATAATCCTAAGTAGTTGTATTTATAAGTTGGACTTAGCACCCTTCACATGGGTAACTAAGCCCACCTGTCTTAACTTGGATTATTCTTAAGGAATTAAGCAACCTGAAAAAAGAGCATTCACATTTATTTTTAAGCATCCCTTAAGCATAATCTCCTGTAGAAAATATGATTAGGCTAATATTGGCCTATCATCCAGTCTACGAAGTATACACCCTAACATCCAATATAAAATAATACATCATAAAACAAAACATAAATAACATCATACACTGTCTTAAATTAGAGCTAGTAGTGGTGACTTAATTCTAATGTGTGTATTAAGGCTTGTGTGGTAAGTCTTGTTAGGCATTAGTGTTGTATTTTTTAAGTATACAAGGATTCAATTTAACATGAAAGGTTGATTTCACTAAGTAGTTTAATTGATTTGAGAATTTTAACTGTTTTCTTTTGTTTCATTTGATTGCACTTAGCAACTAAGTGTTATAAAGAGAGAAAAAGGAATACCCTCTTTCATCCTACCTTAAGTCACTTTCTAAAGCATATTAATTTGATTTAGTTCTCTAGTGAATGGATAATTAAATGATTTAATTAATCCTAAGTTTAGGTTAACTTTAAATAATCTTAGTCAAAATGAAAGGCATCTTAAGATTAATTTAATTCAATTACTACATGAAAGGTTGATTTCACTTGAAGTAGTTTAATTGATTTGAGAATTTTAATCTGTGTTTTCTTTTGTTTCATTTGATTGCACTTAGCAACTAAGTATTATAAAGAGAGGAAAAAAGGAATACCCTCTTTCATCCCTACCTTAAGTCACTTTCTAAAGCATATTAAATTGATTTAGTTATCTCTAGTGAATGGATAATTAAATGATTTAATTAATCCTAAGTTTAGATTAACTTTAAATAATCTTAGTCAAAATGAAAGGCATCTTAAGATTAATTTAATTCAATTACTACCACATGATATATATTAAATCATTTCTTTCCATCACATGTAACATGCATATAATTTAATTACTTGTATCTATACATACAACATATTTTAGCACACTTAAATGATATGTATGTATGTTTAAATTTATATTTTATTTGATTGAAATATTTAAACATATTAATTTAAAACTTTATCCAAATTCTTGTACAAAAAGGACATAAGAATGAAATTAAATAAGCATGTGTCATTGTTAAACCAGGGAAGTGAGGTAATCAAATGACTATCTTGGAGCTAGCTAAAGCCTTGTATTCTTGGGATGTCGAGACTATATACCCATTTGCATTCAAACATATGTAAATTCGTATGCATGAACATAGAAGTAAGCTCCAAATCATATGGCTAATTAATTCAAGAACTTAGTCAATTATGAATGCATGCAATTTTAATGTAAAATGGGATTTTATTCACTAATCACACACACACACACACACACACACACACACACACACACACATATATATATATATATACATGTACAAAGATATAGTATGTGTCATTGTTAAACTAGGGAAGTGAGGTAATCAAATGACCTCCTTAGGGCTAACTAAAGCCTCGTATTCTTGGGATGTCCAGACTATATACTTCCTTTTCTTGGACACACATGGACGTATACATAAATAAGGAAAAGAAAACCATGAAAAGATTGTATTTTTTTTATTGAATCATTTGTGTGTGTATATATATATATATATATATATATATATTAAAGCTCTATCAAAATACTAATGTTGAAATACATAAGAATGAAATCAAATGGGTACGTGCCATTATTAAACCAGGGAAGTGTGGTAATTAAATGACCTCCTTGGGGCTAGTTAAAGCCTCGTGTTCTTGGGATGTCCAGACTATATACCCATTACCATTTAATCTTATATAAATCAACACAAGAATAGAGGAAAGAGAACTCAACATTCATACACTTAAGCTATAAGAACATGCATTTCTTATGTATTAATAATTAGCATCATAACACATATTATTTTTCATTTTAAAGCTTTTGAAAAATACATTTGGATTTAATAGTGATAATAGCCACACATATATTAAATTAAATCAACACATGCAAGCTTACATAAAGGAAATCCATTTTATTTTACATGATTTTGAAAATATGGATGCATAAGTTCAAATGACATACCAAATTTAACATGGTTGGAAAGAGGACAATCAAATATAAGTATACGATTCATTCAACCAAACTAGTTCATAAGGACAATCAAATCAAATAAGATTATTTAAAGCAAACCAAAGCTTCTTTATTAATTAAGTTTTGGATTTGATTTAAAGAGGAGAAGAGAAATCATTACTTGTTGTTTTAAACCCATTCAACATTAGTCATTTGATTTAATTTAAAGAACTGTAATTAAGTCAATCTTATGGGTTAATTAAGTTGAACCCTTAAATATATGAATTAATTACCCTTACCTATGTCACCTTAAAGTAATTAATGAAATAATTATTATCCAACATGATATGTATGGAAAATAAACTTGCAATAGTCCTAGGAAATAAAAGGGACCAAATGTAATTGGCTCATGATTAATAATTAATTAGATTAAGGGACTCAATTAATTTCCCTGATGGTTTCCCACACATATGGACTAACCATAATTTCATTAAACTCCTTTAGGTTATTAAACACCTAAAGATCTTCCTCATAATTTAATTAATTATGGTCTGATGTGATTATGATTATAATTGAATAATGTGATTTAATTAATTAGTTAAATCTTAATTAATTTTACTTTAAAAATGGGTGAAATGAACTCATTGAAAGGGGTCCTAACCCTATTCCTTAGTTCACTTACTATTGAACAATAATTAATAAACTTAATTAACCAAATTATTATGGTTCATGAAATTAATTAATCATTAATTAACTTAAAAGAGTAGTTAAAGTTTAATTTGTCAATTTTCCTAATGAAGTAAGCAATAAATCCCAAGAAAATCATGGGAGGCATAGGTCATCCCATTAAATTAACCCACAAAATTTGGGATTAATTTCTAAAGTTATTAAGGAGTAATTAAGCTGATTAATTTTATAATTAAATATTAATTACTATTTAAAATTCGTTAAGATCATTTTTAATTATTTCTCCTTTGAAATATCTTTAAAATGAGTTTTTATTTGCATTTTTTTAATTTCTCTATGATTTTTTTATAATTCTTAGAAGTTTCAGCTATTAAAAATGATTAATTAAGCCTAATTAAAGCCAAATCTTATTGATGGCATGTGGCGCACTGATGCGGTGTGCTTTCCATGTGGCACCGTGAGATTGGCTACTTAAAACTTATCCGACTTAATGCCTACGTGGCGACGGCAGATGCACTTTCTTGTCTGCCATTCGATCTAAGATCGAACAGCTATGATTAATCCCATAGCTTAATATGATTAAATATGTTTGATTTAGTCAATCTAATCATGACCGTCCATTCCAATCACGTGAAATGGATGGTGTGTGATCTAACATCACGAAGTGAGGGAGAATGGAGTCCATCCACCATTTCTCACTTGATCAGAGCTTTCCTAAGCTTGAATCAACACCAAAAGGATCCCACACCTTCATGACATTGATTAGAGGTGATCCAACGATCAAGATCACACGAGATGCAAGTTTTCTTCAAAAAAGCTTCAACCCATTTTTGCCTAAGGATCAGTTTTGGAAGCTTACCTCACCAGAGCTTAAGACCGGTGGCTCAAATGATTGAGGAAGCTTCATCTAGTGGAAAGGAAGCCCTATTGAGTAATAATTGGATAAATTCCTTAATTTTCACTCAAAGGTGCGAACTGATGATTTGGAGCTCGACTTTGATTGAAGTCCCACCTCTAGTGCTCCGAAATCTTGGGAGATTATTTGATCTTGCTCAACGAGGACTAAGGAAGGTACGTGCAAAGTTAATTTGAGTTTGATGGAGAAATAGGGAATTTAAGTCAAAAATGGAGTGTCCTATTTTGAGATGGACGGGAATGGCATTTTTTGATCAAGGAACGAGCTCGAGAGCTTAGGGAATGGCTATAGAAACTCATCTTGTGTAGCTTGGGCTCTGAGGAATAATTTTTTTTGTGTTTGAGTGGAAATGAGGGTGTGTATACTCCCCTTCATCTTGATCGGACATTAGGATTAGGTTTGTCTTCTAGTGGTTGTCCAACCATCTTAGGGAGTTGTGTGTAGTCAGGAGGAGCTGAGTTGGCTTGTCTTGGTTAGTTGAAGGTGTGGAGGTGGCTACCAAGGAGGCATCATGGGTGTCCTTTGTGTTTTAAAAGCTCCAATGGGTAGGGTGAGGTCATGACCGACACAACCACCCTTGGATCAGGTTAGGCAATGTCCTAGGTGCCTAGGTGGACCATTGGGAGAGTACTAAGTAGCCAGGGAATGGAAATGACCACTTACATGGGTGATTTGTCTCATGTGATGCACTTGACCCAATGGTAGAATGATCATTTGGCATGGAATTTGATCTGGGCAGACATGAAATGAGCCAAAAGTGGGTTATCCTAAATTTCAAGTCAATTGGAGTTTATTTGGTTTGGTCTTGCTCTATTTTACCAATTTTGGTCAAATTGGGTTAGGTTGGGTCAAGTAAACAAATTGGTCAAATTGGGTCAAACCAAGGGTTAGGTTAAGTTCATATGATCATTTGAGATGTTTTGGTTTAATTGCATTAGTTTAGTTTAGCTTACATTTAATTTTGGCTCATTTGAATTCATTTAGGTCAAATGGGTTAAGTTGATCAATTTGACCAAATTAGCCAAATTATCTTAGGTTCGGTGTTGGTTTGGGTTTAGTTGACCAATTGAAGATGATTGTAGGCTTTGGTTTCAATTAATTTAGATTTTGTTTTTATTTAGTCCAACATGAACCTTTACTTCAATTTTTGCTAAGTACATCAATTGGATTCGATTGGGTCCAATCATGGCTTTGGTCAAGTTCAATAATCAATTTGGAATGAACTTGAGCCATTAGTTGCAATCAATTTTATTTATATATTAATTTGACCTAATTTGGTCTTTCAAGTCAATTTGGGTTAACTTAGGTCAAGAGGGCCAATTGGGCTTGATTTGACTCAATTGAAGGTCAAGTCATATTCAAATATTGATTTTGATTTGGTATGAATCATTGGTTTCAAGGGATTTGGCTTAGGTTTCAATTTGGCTAGTTTGGGTTTATATGGGTTAATGGGTTGAGTTGGTTTAACCCAATTTGTGACAATTGTTCAAACTAGGGTGATCAATAATCATGATTGGAGGTTTTGATGCTCTCAGTTCAATCCAATTTGAGTAGGATTAGAACTTGGCTCAAATAGGTCAAATTAGGTTTTGTTGGCTTGATTTTGGGTTGAGTTTTATTTAGTTAAGTTTATATATGGATTTGGGACTGATATATAAATTCAATTGCAATTGGCTTGGGTTCAAATGTGTTTTGGTTCATTTGAACATTTCAAGTCAAAAGGGTTAAGTTAGGTTTGACTTGGGTTGATTTTGGTTTGTCTTGTTAATTGTAGATTTCATTTATATTTATGAATATGATTAAAAGTATGATTGATTCATGAGAAAATCAATTGAATTTGGGTTTGGAATGAAAGAATTTAGCTAAGTCCACAAAGTTAAGTCATGTGGCTTAGGTTTGGATTTTGATTTGGTTTAAATTAGTTTTGATGATTTAAATGTATATTTCATTTAAATTTATGAAAATGATTGAAAATATGATTGATTTTTGAGTAAATCAATTGAGTTTGACCTTATTTGGATTAAGATTTGTGTAAGTCCATGGGATAGGTCATATGGATTAGGAAGGGTTATGATTTAATTTGATTTAGCTTAATTTAATTTTGATCATTTAAATATAGATTTTAATCATATTTAGGAAGATTATCGAAGATATAAATTGATTATGAGAAAATCAATTAGTTTTGGATTGATTTGGAAGGGTTTTAGGTTTGGATTTGATCAAGGCCTTCAATCATTTGGTTTTGGAATTTTGGTTCAGATTTGGATTTGAATTTGATGTTTTAATTAAACATGAGGTTTGGTTTGAGAAGGTGAGCATGGATTGGATTTGGGTTGTAGGGTAGGTAGATTATCCTAATCCCTAAGGCATAACCTAATCCTAGGGTTAACCCTTCTAAGTCTTTAGGCTTAGGTTAAGTGTTTACTTAATTATTAGAAGTGTCTTACGACTAGGGAAGTCTTAGTTTCTAGAAGACTCCTAAGTCTAAGATGGGAAGATTGAACCCACACTCCAAAAGTGAGGTCAACAGACCTTAGGCTCCATGGTGTTGCCCATGGAGAGAAATGATTGGAAGACCGAAGCCAATTTTTAGATTATAAACTTGGATACATATTTCAATTCTTTGCATGGGAGACCATGGATACATGAGAACAACATAGTTCCAACCTCTCTACATCAGTGTATAAAGTTTGTGAGAGGTGGGATCGTCTACTGTGTCAAAGGAGATTTTAGGCCATCTACAGTTCAAAAGGTCTCCATATATGAGGATGCGACTTGCTACCTCCCTCAAAATATAAAAGTATATTCTCGCAAACATGGCCAAAGTTTAAAAATAAAAGAAAAAGAAATAGAAAAAGAAAATGAATGATAAAAAGAAAAAGAAAAGAAAAGCAAAAATTAAAAAGAAACTAAAAGGCAGCGAAAATAGATTTGGAGTAGGAAGTGGAGCTTGACATTAGATTTCATCCATAGTTCGTTACTCCATTTGAACATATGGGTAGGATGACCTGACCTCCACCAAGGAGAGGAAGAGGTCAGTTCAGAGGCAATCCTAGGGGTGGAAAATCTCTTTATTGGCCACCGAATAGAAGATATGTCCCAGCCACCAGGAGTACACTTGATATATATATAGACTTAGAATCTAGTTCATAGGATGAGTCTTATATGGTTAGCACACCAGCCAACTCTTGTTAGTAGTAGATTCCCTTGGATGTGACACTTGAGCCAGATAGCGATGAAGACCGAGCTCTAAAGCAAAGCATAAGTGTATCCAAGTATATATGTGAAACAGTTAGGCATCAGTTGGAAACCTTAGCTCTAACCCCTCTTTCCTCTCAAAAATTTGAGGGTTTGGTAGTTAAGGAAGCCCCTAAATCATCCATAGGTGTGAAGACTCAGAGGTTCTTTTTGGGAGCATTATCCTCAAGTTAAGAAGTTGATGTAGAACTTGAGGATGATTCAAATAAAGATTTAATAGAAATACCTTTTAATTGATACTTTCCTTGTGTTCATAATTAAGCAAAGAAAGGGTTAATCTCACATACTTGTCCAAAGTGCAGGTCAGACTACTTCGAAAGGATATGGAAGAACAAATGCCAAAGCTCTCAATCAAGACCAGGACTAGGATTCTTGTATATTGGGTCCAGTCGATGATGACGATTACTGCTTAGTCATCACCAATGAAAAAACATATGAGTAATCAAAATTGTTCGTTAATTGAATCAAAATATAGTAGGGATCAATTAAATAAATTATAAAAGCACCTAAAAGTTTCAAATTATGAAAAAAAGAGCTAATGCTTTCCAAATTTGGCCTACAAAGAGTAAACTTTCCAACCAAAGTGAATTCAAATGGCTTAGCAAACTTTTCCACAATCAGATCAGAGCACATAATTGCAAACATGCCTCAAAGAGAAGTTGAAACAAGTTCTAGGGACTCACCTGAACAACTATCCTAACTAGTGAGGATGTCTTTGAATTATTTTGAAGCAGAAAAAGCCAATGTAGTTGATGCCCTAGTAGGATCTATAGGGTTTTTGGTTTTTTTTAACAGAGAACAAATTCATATTCAACATGTATTCTTTTCAATTTCATCAACCAAGTAACGCACAAAGTTTTCTAAGACACCGCGATGACATAGATCACGAATGAGTATGCATAAAGAAAATAAAAAACCCTAGAAAACTAGGACCATCTTTATTGTAAAGACACAGTTTCATAAGCAGTAGATCAGATCGACCGGTCTTCAATTTCTCTAGTTCCCATCAGAACCACCCTTACCTCTCAAATAGCTAGATCCACCATCATATCCTTAATCTCTCCTTCCGCAATCACCATGTCTGTAACCTCCATCAGTCCTCCTGCCTCCATCACTACCACTACTCAGACCACCACCTCCATATCCACCAGCACCTCCAGATCCCCCACCACCACTGCGATAATCGCCTCCTTCATCTTCACCTCCACTACTAGATCTAGAATGAGATTGGTTGACGGTGATGTTTCTGCTGTCAAGGTTCTACCCATTCCTAGGGTTTAGGTTTAGTTTATGTTTATTTGGTTTTTTTGGTTTAGGTTTATTTTTTAATTTATTTAGGTACTTTTGGTTTAGGTTTAGGGTTTCGGGTTTAGTGTTTAGGGTTTAGGGTTATAGTTTAGGGTTTAGGGTTTAGGGTTTAGGATTTTAGGGTTTATGATTTTAGGGTTTAAGGTTTAGGGTTAGGTTTAGTATTTAGGGTTTAGGGTTTACGATATAGGGCTTTTAGGTTTTAGAGTTTAGGATTTAGGGTTTTGGGTTTAGGGTTGTAAGTTTACTATTATAGGTTTAGGGTTTACGGTTTATGATTTATTGTTTAGGTTTTAGGATTTAGGGTTTAGAGTTTTTCAATTAAGTAAACCGGTAGGTTTAGGTTAATTTAGTTTACTTTAGGGTTTAGGGTCTTAAGGTTTATGCTTTTCGAGTTTAGGGTTTAGGTTTAGTTTAGAGGGCTGGGTTTAGGGTTTCTTAGGGTTTAGGCTTTAGGGTTTAGGGTTTAGGGTTTGTTGTAGGTTTAGTGTTGTAGGTTTAGGGTTTAGCATTTAGGGTTTAGGGTTTATTGTTGTAGGTTTAGTGTTGTAGGTTTAGAGTTTAGGGATAGTTTTAGGGTTTAGGGTTAGAGATTTTTTTATTATTTTTATTTTTTCATTTTTAGGGTTTAGGGTTTAAGGTTTAGCTTTTAAGTTTGGGGTCCAAGTTTTAGTTTAGGGTTTAGGGTTTAGAGTTTTTGCTTTTTTTAATTAAGAACACAATCAAATTCAACATTTCTTCTTTTCATTTACCTCAACCAAGTAACACACCAAGTTTTTTAAGACATAAGCAATGACATATATTAAAAATGAGCATGCATAGAGCAAATAAAAAATTATAGATAACTAGAATCGTCTGTATTATATAGTCACATTTTCATAAGCAGCAGATCAGATTGATCGTTCTTTAATTTCTTGAATTTCCATCAAAACCACCCCAGCCTCTTGAGTAGCGGGATCCACCTTCATTTCCTTGATCTCACCCTCCGCCACCACCACGCTAGTAACCTCTGTCACTCCTCCTGCCTCCATAAACACCACTGCTTTGACCATGATGCCCATATCTTCTAGAACCTCTAGATCCCCCATGACAATTGTGATAACCGCTGCCTCCACCTTCGTCTCCACTGCCAGATCTAGACTGACCTTGGTTGATGGTGATGTTCCTATTATAAAGGTTCTACACATTCTTAGGGTTTAGGTTTATTTTTTACTTTATTTAGTTACTTTAGGCTTATGTTCAGGGTTTGGGGTTTAGGGTTTAGGGTTTAGGATTTAGTGTTTAGTGTTTAGGGTTTTAGGGTTTAGGATTGCAGGGTTTAGGGTTTAGGTGTTAGGGTTTAGGGTTTATGGTTTAGGGCTTACGATTTATGGTTGTAGGTTTAATGTTGTAAGTTTAGGGTTTAGGGTTTAGCATTAATTTTGGAGTTTAGGGTTTAGGTTTTAGGTTTTGTTTTTAAATTAAGTAAATCGATAGGTTTAGGTTTAATTAGTTAACTTAGTTTATTTTTTATTTATTTTATTCAATTTTATTTTTTAATTAAATTTATTTTTTATTTTTATTTAGTTTAGTTTATTTATTTTAGTTTATTTTTTAGGTTTAGGTTTAGGTTTATTTTTTCATTGAGTTTTATTTTTATTTTATTTTTTAGGTTTAGGTTTTTAGGTTCTTAGGGTTTAAGTTTAGGTTCTTAGGGTTTAGGGTTTTATGTTTTAGGGTTACAAGGTTTGGGGTTTAGGGTTAGGGTTTAAAGTTTAGGGTTTAGGGTTTAGTGTTTAAGGTTTATGGTTTATGGTTTTTAGGGTTTAGGGTTTAATGATTAGGGTTTAGGGTTTTGGGTTTTGGATTTTGGGTTTTGGGTTTAGGGTTTAGGGCTTTAGGGTTTATGATTGCAAGTTTAAGGTTTTGGGTTAGGGTTTAGGGTTAGGGCTTTTATTATTTTTTTATTTTTTTATATTTTTTTAGGGTTTAGGGTTTAGGTTTTTGGTTTAGGGTTCAGGTTTTAGTTTAGGTTTATTTTTAAATTAAGTAAACTGGTAGGTTTAGGTTTTTTACTTTATTTGGTATATTTTTTATTTATTTTAGTTTATTTTATATTTTATTTTTATTTTTATTTAACTTTATTTTTTATTTTTATTTAGTTTATTTTATTTAGTTTAAGTTTATTTATTTTAGTTTAGGTTTTTTATTTTAGTTTATTTTTTAGGTTTAGGTTTATGTTTATGTTTATTCTTTAGTTTGGTTTTATTTTTATTTTATCTTTTAGGTTTAAGTTTTATTTTTTATTTTTAGATTTAGGTTTAGGTTTTTCTTTTATTTTTTTACGTTTAGATTTAGGTTTTCATTTTAGGTTTATTTTTATATTTTATTTTTAATTTTATGTTTAGGTCTATTTTTAGTTTATTTAATTTTATTTAGTTTAGTGTTTAGGTTTAGTTTCTTTTAGGATTAGGTTTAAGTTTTTTTTTATTTTAGTTTAGTTTATTTTTGTTTAAGTTTGGGTTTTTTTTTAGTTTAAGGTTAGTTTTATTTTTTGTTTATATTTAGGTTTATTTTTTAGGTTTAGGTTTTTATTTAGTTTTTAGTTTATTTTATTTTGGTTTTATTTTATTTTTATTTCTTATTTAGTTTAGGTTTTATTTAGGTTTTTTGTTTTTAGGTTTATTTTATATTTTTAGTTTAGTTATGGATTTTATTTATTTTATTTTAGTTTGGTTTCTTATTTTAATTTATTTTTAGTTTTAGGTTTTAGTTTTGGTTTTTTTTTTATTCTTTTTTTAGGTTTATATTTTTATTTATTTTATTTTTTGGTTTTATTTAGTTTAGGTTTAGGTGTTTTAGGTTTTTATTGTTTAAGGTTTAGGGTCATAGGTTTTGGGGTTTAGGGTTTAGGGTTAGGTTTTTTTCCATTTTTGTATTTTTTACTTTTATTTTTAGAGTTTAGGATTTAGGGTTTAGTGTTTAGGGTTTAGGTTTTAGGTTTAGGGTTAAAGTTTTAGTTTAAGGTTTTTGGTTTTTTTCTTAATAGAGAACAAATTCAAATTCAACATTTCTTCTTTTGGATTTCATCAACCAAGTAACACAGCAAGTTTTCTACGACACAAGTGATGACATGGATAAAAAATGATCACGCATAGAGAAAATTAAAAACCCAAGATAATTAAAATCATTCAAACGTAAAGACATAGTTCCATATTCTGCAAATTGGATCAGTCGTTCTTCAAATTCTCCAGTTCCCATCAGAACCACCATAGCCTCTCGAGTAGCAGAATCCATCACCATATCGAGATCTCTCATTCTGTCACCACCACGACTATAACCTCCATCACTCCTCCTGCCTCCATAACCACTACTGCTCTGACCACCACCTCCATATCCACTAGCACATCCAAATCCCCCACCACTGCTCCGACCACCACCTCCATATCCACCAGCACGTCTAAATCCCCCACCACCACTGTGATAACCACAGCCTCTACCTTCGTCTACACCACCAGATCTAGACTGAGCCTGGTTGACGGTGGTGTTCCTACCGTCAAGGTTCTGCCCATTCTTAGGGTTCAAATTTTAGTTTACGTTATTAGGTTTTAGGGTTTATGTATATATTTTAATTTATTTAATTACTTTAGGTTTAGGTTTAGAGTTTGGGGTTTAGGGTTTAGGGTTTAGGGTTTAAGGGTTTAGGTTTAGGGTTTAGCATTTAGGGTTTAGTGTTTTTTGGGGTGTAGGGTATAGGATTTGGGGTTATAGGTTTAGGTTTGTAAGTTTAGGGTTTAGGGTTAGTTTTAGCATTTATGGTTTAGGGATAGGGTTTTTTTAAATTTTTTTTATTATTTATATTTTCTTAATTAAGTAAAGTGGTAGGTTTAGGTTTATTTTGTTTATTTTTTATTTATATTAGTTTATTTTATTTTTTATTTTTATTTAGGTTTATTTTGATCTTTATTTAGTTTAGTTTATTTATTTTAGTTTGAGTTTTTTATTTTAGTTAATTTTTTAGGCTTAGGTTTAGGTTTAGGTTTGTTTCTTAGTTTATTTTTATTTTTAAATTATTTTATAGGTTTAGGTTTAGGTTTTTATTTTATTTTTTTAGGTTTAGGTTTTTGGTTTTTATTTTAGGTTTATTTTTAGGTTTTACTTTATAGTTTAGGTTTAGGTTTATTTTTAGTTTATTCTACTTTTTTAAGGATTTGGGTTTAGGTGTAGGTTTAGTTTATTTTAGGTTTAGGCTTTATTTATTTTAATTTAGTTTATTTTAGTTTAGGTTTAGGTTTACCCCCAACACCACTATGATAACCACCGCCTCCGCCTTTGCCTCCATCACTAGATATAGACTGAGCCTGGTTGACAATGATCGTCAAGGTTCTGCCCATTCTTAGGGTTTAGGTTTAGGTTTATTAAGTTTTAGGGTTTAGGTTTATTTTTTAATTTATTTAGTTAATTTACATTTAGGTTTGGGGTTTGGGGTTTAGGTTTAAGGTGGGGTTAGGGTTTAGAGTGGGTTTTAGGGTTTAGGTTTAGTGTTTAGTGTAGGGTTTTAGGGTTTAGGTGGGTTTAGTAGTGGGTCACGATTTTTTGTTTTTTTAATTTTTTAAATTTTTTAATTTTTTTCATATTTTGTAATCTCATAGGTTTAAGTTTATTTAGTTAATTTTTTATTTATTTTAGTTTATTTTATTTTTATTTTATCTTTATTTAGTTTATTTTATTTTATTTACATTTTAGTTTACATTTTTGTAGGTTTATTTAGGTTTAGGTTTATTTTTTAGTTTAGTTCTATTTTTATTATATTTTTTATGTTTATGTTTTATTTTTTTATTTTTAGGTTTAGGTTTAAGTTTTTATTTTATTTTTTTAGGTTTAAGTTTTAGTTTTTTATTTTAGTTTTATTTTTAGGTTTTTTTTAGTTCAGGTTTAGGTTTATTTTTAGTTTATTTTATTTTATTTAGTTTAATTTTAGGTTTAGGTTTTCATTTTATTTTATTTTATTATTTTATTTATGTTTAGGTTTTATTTATTTATTTTATTTTATTTTATTAGGTTTTAGGGTTTAGGGTTTAGGGTTTAGGGTTTAGGGTTTGAGGTTTTAGGGTATGGTAGGGTTTGGGTTTAGGGTAGGGTTTTTTTATTTATTTTTTATTTTTTTAGGGTTTAGCGTTTAGGATTTAGGACTAGGTTTTTTTATTTTTTTTATTTTTTTATTTTTAGGGTTTATGTTTTAGGTGTAAGGTTTAGGTTTTAATTTAGGGTTTAGGGTTTTTTTTAACAGTGAACAAATTCATATTCAACATTTCTTCTTTTTGATTTCATAAACCAAGTAACTCACCAAGTTTTTTAAGATGCATCCGATGACATAGATATAAAATAAGCACGCATAGAGCAAATCGAAAACCCTAGATAACTAGAACTGTCTCTATTGTAAAGACACATTTCCATGTGCAGCAGATCAGATTGACCGTTCTTCCATTTCTCCAGTTCCTATCAGAACCACCTCGACCTTTTGAGTAGCGATATCCACCATCATGTCCCCGATCTCTCCCTCTGCCACCACCACGGCGGTAACCTTCGTCGCTCCTCCCGCCTCCATAACCACCACTGCTCTAACAACCACCTCCATATCCACCAACACCTACAGATCCCCCACCACCCACTACAATAATCGACCACCTCTGCCTTCGCCACCACCGCAAGATCTAGATGGAGCCTAGTTGACAGTTATGTTCCTACCATCAAGGTTCTGCCCATTCTTCAGGTTTAGGTTTATTTTTTAATTTATTTAGTTAATTTCAATTTAGGTTTAGTGTTTGGGGTTTAGGGTTTAGGGTTTAGGGTTACGGTTTAGGGTTTTAGGGTTTATGATTTTAGGGTTTAGGTATAGGGTTTATTGTTTAGGGTTTAGGGTTAGTTTTAGGGTTTAGGGTTAGGGTTTATTTATTAATTTATTAATTTTTTTATTTTTTAAATTAAGCAAACTCATTGGTTTAAGTTTATTTAGTTTATTTAGTTTATTTTTATTTAAGTTTATTTTTATTTTATTTAGTTTAGATTATTTATTTTAGGTTTATTTATTTTAGTTTAGGTTTTTTATTATTATTTATTTTTTAGGATTAGGTTTAGCTTTAAGTTTACCTTTTAGTTTTATTTTTATTTATTTTTTTAGATTTAAGTTTTATTTTGTTAGTTTTAGGTTTAGGTTTAAGTTTTTATTCTATGTTTTAGGTTTAGGTTTTTGGTTTTTATTTTAGGTTTATTTTTAAGTTTTGTTTTTTAGTTTAGGTATTATTTTTAGCTTATTTTATTTTATATAGTTTAGGTTTTGGATTAGGTTTAGTTTATTTTAGGTTTAGGTTTAGGTTTTAATTATTTTAGTTTAGATTATTTTAGTTTAGATTTAGGTTTATTTTATTTTTTTTAGGTTTAAGTTTTTTTTGTAATGTTTAGATTTTTGATTTTATGTTTGATTTATTTTTTAGCATACTTTTTAGGCTTATTTTTTATTTTTTGTTTAGGTTTTGTTTTTATTTTAATTAGGTTTCTTATTTTTTAGTTTAGTTCAGGTTTTTATTTATTTTATCTTATCTTATTTTTTATGTTTTATTTCATTTTCTTTTTAGGTATATGTTTAGGTTTTAGTTTATGTTTTTATTTTATTTTATTTTTTATTTTATTTTAGTTTAGGTTTTTTATTTATTTTATTTTTATGTTTTTATTTTGTTTAGGTTTGGGTTTTAGGGTTTCAGGATTTTATGGTTTAGGGTTTAAAGATTTTGGGTTTTAGGATTTAGGGTTTAGGGTTGTGGGTTTTATGGTTTAGGGTTTAAGGTTCTGTGTTTTAGGATTTAGGGTTTATGTTTAGGGTTTAGGGTTTAGGGTATAGGATTTAAGATTTATGGATGTAGGTTAAAAGTTAGTTTTAGGGTTTAGGGTTTAGGGTTTTCAGTATTTTTTTTATTTTTTTTTAAGTTAAGGAAACTTGCAGGTTTATGTTTATTCAGTTTATTTTTTTTATCTATTTTAGTTTATTTCATTTTTTTAATTTAGGTTTATTTGAATTTTTATTAAATCTAGATCATTTTTTTAGGTTAATTTATTTTAGTTTAGGTTTTTTATTATAGTTTATTTTTTAGGTTTATGTTTAGGTTTAGGTTTATTTTTTAGTTTAGTTATATTTTTACTTTATTTTTAATGTTTAGGTTTTATTTTTATTATTTATTTTTATGTTTAGGTTTAGGTTTTTATTTTATTTTTTTAGGTTTAGGTTTTAAGTTTTTATTTTAGGTTTATTTTTAGGTTTTAATTTTTAGTTTAGGTTTAGGTTTATTTTTAGTTTATTTTATCTTATATAGTTTAGGTTTAGGTTAAGGTTTAGTTTATTTTAGGTTTAGGTTTAGGTTTTATTTATTTTAGTTTAATTTATTTTAGTTTCGCTTTAGTTTTACTTTATTTTTATTTTATGTTTAGGTTTTATGTTTTATTTTCTATTTAATTTTAGGTTTTATTTTTTGGTTTATCTTTTAGGTTTAAGTTTTCATTTATTTATTATTTTATTTTATTTTAAGCTTATTTTATTTTTATTTTAGGTTTACTTTTTATTTTATTTAACTTTTTTATTTTTTTTAATTTAGTTTATGTTTTTACTTATTATTTTAGTTTATTTATTATTTTTTATTTTTATTTATTTTTTGGTTTAGGTTTAAGTTTTAGTTTATGTTTTTATTTTATTTTGGTTTAGTTTTTATTTATTTATTTTAATTTTAGGTTTTTCTTAGTTTAGGTTCAGTGTTTTAGGTTTTTAGGGTTTAAGGTTTAAGGTTTTGGGTTTTGGATTTGGGGTTTAAGGTTTAAGGCTTAGAGTTGTAGGTTTAGGGTTTAGGGTTTAGGGTGTACAATTTAGTGTTTTAGGGTGTAGGGTTAAGGATTTAGGGTTGTAGGTTTAGGGTTTAGGGTTAGTTTTAGGGTTTAGTGTTTAGGGTTGGGGTTTTTTTAAATTAAGTAAGTTGGTACAGTTAGGCTTTTATTTTTATTTAGTTTAGTTTATTTATTTTTGGTTTATTTTGCTTTATTTAGGTTTTTTATTTTAGTTTATTTTTTGGTTTTGGTTTTGGTTTAGGTTTAATTTTTAGTTTAGTTTTTTTCTTAGGTTTAGGTTTTATATTTTATTTTTAGATTTAGGTTTAGGTTTCTTTTTTTAGGTTTTATTTTAAGTTTATTTTAAGGTTTTAATTTTTAGTTTAGGTTTAGGTTAATTTTTTATTTATTTTATTTTATTTACTTTAGGTTTAGGTTTAGGTTTAGGTTTACTTTATTTTAGGTTTAGGTTAAAGTTTTTTTTTATTTTAGTTTAGTTTATTTTAGTTTAGGTTTAGCTTTATTTAATTTTTATTTTAGGTTTAGGTTTTTTTTTTTAGTTTAGGGTTTAGGTTTTATTTATTTATTTCTAGGTTTTATTTTTAGGTTTATTTTTTAGGTTTAAGTTTTTATTTAATTTTTATTTTATTTTATTATAGCTTTATTTTATTTTTATTTTATGTTTAGGTTTTTTAATCTTTAAGTTTATTTTATTTGTTAGTTTAGTTTAGGTTTTTATTTATTTTATTTTAGTTCAGTTTTTATTTTCTATTTTTTATTATTTTAGGGTTAAGTTTAGGTTTAGGTTTTAGTTTAGATTTTTATTTTATTTTATTTATTTTATTTTATTTAACTTTAGATTTTTTATTTATTTTAATCTTTGGTTTTATTTAGTTTAGATTTAGGTTTTTATATTTCAGAGGTTTAGGGTTTAGGGTTGTAGGTTTAAGGTTTAGTGTTTAGGTTTAGCTTTAAGGTTTAGGATTAGGGTTATTTTAAATTTTTTTTAGGGTTTAGGGTTTAGGTTTTAAGGTTTAGGGTTAGTTTAACATTTAGGGTTTGGGGTTGTAGGTTTACAGTTGTAGGTTAGGGTTTTTTTGTATATTTTTAAATTAAGTAAAATGGTAGGTTTAGGTTTACTTAGTTTATTTTTTATTTATTTTAATTTTATTTATTTTTATTTTTATTTTATTTTTATTTAGGTTTTTATTTTATTTTATTTTATTTAGGTTTATTATTATTTTTTGTTTAGTTTAGGTTTTTATTTATTTTATGGTTTAGGGTTTAGGGTTTGTTTTAGGGTTTAGGGTTGTAGGTTTAGGGCTGTAGGTTTAGGGTTTAGGGTTTAGGCTTTAATGTTTAGGGTTTAGGGTTTTTTTAATTAAGAAAATCAGTAAGTTTAGGTTTATTTAGTTTATTTAGTTTATTTATTATTTATTTTAGTTTACTTTATTTTTTTTTATTTAGGTTTATCTTTTATTTTTATTTTTTTTATTTTGTTGATTTTAGGTTTATTTATTTTAGTTAGGTTTTTTATTTTAGTTTATTTTTTAAGTTTAGGTTTACGTTTAGATTTATTTTTTAGCTTAGTTTTAGTATTGTTTTATTTTTTAGGTTTAGGTTTTATTTTATATTTTTAGGTTTATATTTAGGTTTTTTTTTAATTTTTTTAGGTTTTGGTTTTAGGTTTTAATTTTAGGTTTATTTTTAGGTTTAATTTTTTAGTTTAGGTTTAGGTTTTATTTATTTCAGTTTAGGTGTAGGTTTATTTTATTTTATCTATTTTAGGTTTAGTTTTTTTAGTTTATGGTTTAGCTTTTATTTTTTATTTATTTTTAAGTTTATTCTCTAGGTTTAGGTTTTTATTTAGTATTTATTTTTTTTTATTTTATGTTCAATTTTTATTTTCTTTAGGTTTTTTAATTTTTAGGTTTATTTTATTTTTTTAGTTTAGTTTAGATTTTTATTTTTTTTTTAATTTTTGATTAGTGTTTATTTTTTGTTTTATTTTATGTTTAGGTTTAGGTTTAGGTTTAGGCTTAGGTTTAAGTCTTAGTTTAGTTTTTTATTTTATTTTATTATATTTTATTTATTTAGGTTTAAGATTTTTTATTTATTTTATTTTAGGTTTTATTTAGTTTATGTTTAGGTTATTATGGTTTAGGGCTTAGGGTTTAGGGTTTAGGGTTTGGGGTTTGGGGTTTAGGATTTAGTGTTTAGAGTTGCAGGCTTTAGGGTTTTGGGTTTAGGGTTTAAGGTTTAGCGTTTTGGATTTTAGAGTTTAGGGTTTACGGTTTATGGTTTAGGGTTTAGAGTTTTAGGATTTTGGGTTGTAGGTTTAATGTTTAGGGTTAGGTTTTTTATTTATTTTATTTAGGATTTAGGGTTTGGGGTTTAGGATTTAACATTTAGGGTGTAGGGTTAATTTAAGGTTTAGAGTTTACAGTTATAGGTTTAGGGTTTAAGGTTTAGGGTTTTAGGGATTTAGGGTTATAGGATTAATGTTTATGTTTTAGGGTTTAGGGTTAGGGTTTTTTATTATTTCTTTATTTCATTTTCTCGTTGTTTAGGGTTTAGGGTTTAGGTTTTAAGATTTAGCATTTAGGGCTTTATTCTTTTTTTAAATTAAGAAAGTCGATAGGTCTAGGTTTATTTAGTTTATTTTTAAGTTTTTTTAGTTTAGGTTTGTTTAGTTTATTTTATTTTTTATTTTTATATAGGTTTATTGTTATTTTTGCACCACCAAAGCCAACACCAAAAAGAAATAAGAAAATCCAAAGGAGCAAGCATCGCATCAACACAAACCAGAGACAAACAAGAGAAAAAAAGAAAAACACAAGTGCTCATATCCTTCACCAACAAATTAGAAAAATGAGCTAGTAAAAACACTAGCCTAACTGTAAAACGGGTGAGTAGCAAGGCTACCACTCAAACAGAAAAAGGGTGGTCAACTGTAGCCAAGAGAGAAAAAATAAAGTAGGAGGAAACTAGAAACACAGTTCACAGAAAGAACACCAGAATGTTCCTAGAACTATCACCAAAGGAATAGGAAAAATCGGCCAAAATAGCCACCCTTCCAACCAACCTAGTCAACCAATACAACCAACCAAACCAGGCAGCCAACATATCCTCCTAGCTAACCACCACAGCAGAATACCCAAGTTAGTCTAATGACCAACAATAGTAATCAAACAAAAATCACCTAAGACAGCTAGGGAAAGGGTAGAAGCATATAGCAGCCACCAAACCCAACCAAGGAAAAAGAAAATCCAATCCAGGTAAGTAGAATAGCCAGCCAAACACTAAAAGGTACAAAGCCTAGTAATACAAACTATAAGCAAACCAATATGAACAACAACAATAAAGGCACCCAAGGCCAAGTAACATCCACAAAATAGCCTTCAACCAGCCAATCTAGGACAATTCCCAAACCCAAAGTTGCTGCACCCAAAAGAGGAAGGCCAATACAGTAAGTGGTTAAAACCATAACAATTAGAAACAAAATAAAATCAATAAAAATAACCATAAAGCCAGAATCAATAAAACATAGAAAATAAACCAATAACCTCCACCATGCCAGAATCAAGACCTAGATAAACCACCAACAACCCCCTAGATCAGTGACCAACAAAAAATGAAAAAAATAGCTAAAACAGCTAGCCATACAACCAACCCAACTAGCAAAAGCTGGCTGCCAACCTAGCCAACAAAGCCACCACAACCACCACAATAAAAGAGCCAAAACCCAGAAAGAGAAAATTCTACCACAATACAACCCAAAAGGACAATATAAAAAATAGCCAAGGAAAAATTGTGGTAAACACCCAACTAGACAGACCGATGCCACCAAGCTAAAAAAACTAAAATAACCTAGGCTGCAGTTACAATAACCACAGGTAGCAAAAACTAGGACAATCCAAAAGTAAAAGATCAAAAACATAACCCAACTTAGGCCAAAGAGAGAAAATAAGTTGATAACCATAACCCAAAGAGGGTTTAACAAGGGGCAACCAAAAGCAAAAGATCATCAAAATCCAACAGAAAAAACTAAGCCAAGAATTTATAATATGAGATAAGGCAATCTAGTATTTTCCAGATTAACCAAACTTCTTAATAATTTAAGCAAAGTTTGGTTCTTAAATAAAGTGAACTTAGTTAAGTTGTCACCAAAGTTAGCCAAGTAATCAGCACAAGCATTACATTCATGATGGATGTGGGAAATTTTAAAGCAAACTTAAGAAAGAAGATTTTTAGAATGGTTAAGAAGATAAAATAATTCAGCATTCCCAATTCTATTGGAATTAAGCATGCCAAGAAGCAAGAGAGCATCAATTTCAATCCAGATGTTGAGGAAACCTCTATTCAAATAAATTTCAATTGCTTTATTAACAGGCATAAGCTCAACAAAAATAATAGAATAGGCTTTGAGAGAATATGCAAAAGCACAATTGGCAGTACCTTTATAATCCCTAGGAATACCACCATAGCATATTTATTGGAGGCAACATAACCATCAGTATTCATTTTAATCAAATTATCTTTAGGTTTGATCCAATGGATAATCTTGGCACTTTTATAAGTGTCAAACTTAGGTAGAATGAGACCTAATTTTTTAGCCACAAATTTATAACCTCTATAATGAATATTACTAATAAGATTAACATTAAGAAGAGCATGAATTTTTTCTTTAGTTCTAGCCAAGATCCTTTTATGGTTCATAGGAATACCATGATATTTAGCATCATTTCTATCCATCCAGATGAACCAGATAGGGGTAATATCAATTAAAGTTTTGGTGTGACCTTTCATTGTATTTTTGAAACACACTTCAAGAAGTTGATATAAAGAAAGAGAACACTAGAAATAGTTGGTATTAAATAAATCATCATACCAAAACCATAATTTAGAAGTAATAGCACCACTGATAAAAACATGATTTACATTTTCAATATGAAAGAAACAATAACACTTTGAAGGTAAGTAAAACCCTTTAGTCTAGAGTAAAGAGTCCATAGGAATAAAGTTATTCAGAATCCTAAAAAGCTAAAATAGAACAAGAAATGGGAATGATATTGTTCTAAAAATTAATAAAAACATTAGAGTGGTTCTGTTTATCTCTAATAAAATTCCAAAGCTCTTTAAGTACAAAGTTACCATTATAAGAAAGCATAAAAATAATATGGTCAGGTTTGTTAGAAGAAATGGGGATATCTCTAAACTTGTCAAAAAGAGAAATAAGGAAATAATTCTCAAGTTTCCTTTCATTCCAATTATTATTAAGCTAAAAGGAATTAACTTTGATAGCAGTAGTAGAGTGGGTAGATAAAAGGGTGTCAATATAGCCATTGCCAATCCAATTGTCTTGCCAAAAGAAGGAAGAACCTAACTGAATACCCCAAGATATTAATGATTCAACAACCCATTTAATGGAGCAAAACATTTCCAAATTGGAGAGTCACCAACTTTATAAGCACAGTTAAGGGGGTGTTTACCATGGAAATATTTTTCCATCAAAAAATTAGCTCAAAGACTATCATTCTTTCTAACAACACTTAAAAATATTGGAGAAAAGAAGCTCATAACCCCAAAAAAAAGATCCCTTAAAGACAAAGCCAACAGAGCCCACAACAACACCAATCTAAAGCCACCATGGAACCAAGCCATTAGAACCCACAACAACACCAATCCACAGCCACCAAGGCACCAACCAAAGTAAAGGAAATAGCCAACATAGCACCCAAGAAAAATGACCCAAGAAAGGCAAAGAGAACCAAATCTACCAACAAAAAGAAGAAGAAGGCCAGCAAAAGCTATAATAAATAGCTAGAGAAATAGCCAACCAATGGACAAACCACATGCTAAGGGAAAAAAGCCCAACCTAGCACTAATAAAGAGAGCAAAAGCACCAACCACAGAAAGGCAAGCTAACAGGAACAAAGCCACTAGCACAAAACCAACCAGCCAAACAGAACCCAAAAAAAACCCAAAAAATACGTAGCCAAAAACACCAAGCCAGAAGGAGGAAAATTAGCCAAGAAGCCAATACTCCAGCTAGCAAGAAAACACACAGCAAAAGCTCAACCAACAGAGAAGAAACTAGCCAAAAGCAAAAACCTCCCAAGGAGAGGAGAGATTATTTCCAAGAAGCTTTGGAATGAGTAACCGTCAACAAGTGAGGAGGGGCATAGATGAACACTTTTTTTCTTTTTCTTCTTGTAAATAGTTTTATAACCATGCCCTTTATCCATAAATATCCATCAAAAAATGAATCAATATTATTATAAAAGGCATGGGGATTAGTAGAAGCTATCAATTTCAAAGAAGAGAATTCAGAATCATCCACAACATTAGACAAAGGAAAATCAAAAATAGTATCCATTTCATAATCAAAAGTGAAAGGAGCAAAAACAGCTTTATTAAGAAGACAATTACCAATATTTTCACCTTCCAACAAAATCTGAAGAGTATCCACTCTGTCTTCATTCATAAAAGAAGACAGAGAAGCAGAACCAAGATTTTTAGTATAATCTTCATGTAAGGGATTAAAATAAAATTCAAATTTATTAGAAGTGCATAGGATATTATAAAAATTCTAAACATAATTACTATCCATAAAAAACCATCATTTTGAACCAAAACAGAATTATTCACAATGAGAGAATTATCACATGAATCTAAATCTTATTTTTTTAGAAGAAGGATCACCAATATTAATAAGATTATCAAGACCAGAAGTTAAAATATCAAAAATATAAACATTCTTTTAACCACCATTCTCATTCAAAGAAGCCAAAGAAATAGTCTCTTTTCTAAGATCTAAAGCAGACATAGGAGAAAGAGAAACAACATCCAATTGATTGGAAGAAATGGTGTTAGCATCAACAATATTTAAACCATCCTCATGAAAGACTTATGCACAACATCCAAACTATTAGAATCACTAACCACGGCCTCTAAAGTCTTCCCTTTAATAGAATCATCAAAAGAAACACTTAGAGCATGATTATTTGTTAAAACATTTTTAGAAACATTAAAATTATATTCCACATTTGACAAATCATTAATAAGTAAAACTTTCTTAGAAGATTTAGAAATATGGTTTTGCAAAACATCAAAATTTTGAAAAGTAGATTTTCCTTTATCCAACATGAGAGAATCATCAATTTTTTTAACAAATGAATTCTTACTTATGATTTTCTTCCAAAGAGAGGGATGAGCAATAAAGCATCCAAAAATTTCATTCACATGAATCTTACAATGATTACAATAAAATGGGAAAGTTCTCAAAAATAACTTTTTGAAAATAATCACATTTCTTTGAACCCAACTAAATTTCTTTCAGATATTTTTTATTAATGTCAATCTCTACAAGAATTCTAGCAACATACAATCTAGAAGAAGGAGCTATTGCTTGATCAACTTGCAAAGGCCTACCAAAAATAAACCCATTAGCATAAAGAAATTGATGATTAAATAGGTGAATCCACAAGTTAGGTAAAGAAATCCAAATGGGAAAAATAGGAGACTCTTCATTAACATCAAACATAGGCATCCACTTCAAAATTCACATTTGATAATAAAAAACATAATAAGAATGCATAGAAAAAATTCTTCAGTAATCAAAGTCATTACAAAGTTTAATTAGAACATGTATTGCATCAATTAGCCCAATAGAAAAAGAACCAGATAAATTTAAGCTATAAAAAAAGAATAAATATCTCCATCTTGGGCCATTTAAATGAAAACATTCCAATCAAAGAAAAAGAAAAAGCTCAACTAATCTTTCAATAACCTCATCTGAAATCATAATTGTCAGAGTTCCTTTAAAAGTCATATGAAGAAAATTCAAAGGTGGCTTGGTGGAAGAATTCTTACCAGCTAAAGCATCTTTAAAAGAATTAGTAACAGTAAGTAATTTAGAGGTAGGATTACCCAAAAAATTTGATGCCCTGGTGGTATCCATCGGCACATGAGATTTACCCAATGGATATGAAGAAGCGACACCACGAGTCATGGCACCGTGATAAGAACAGGTTGAGCTCGGCCCAAGGCTGACAATCTATAGGGAATCTAAGAGAGAAAGATCTCAAAAATGTACTAAGAATGAGAGGAATCCTGAAATCTCCTAATAATATGGTTTAGTTTAGTTTCAGGGTTTAGGTTCAGTGTTTACTAGTTATTATTAGGTTTTATTATTTTTAGGTTAATATTAGTTCATTATTAGTTTTATGTTTAGTTTAGTTAGTTTAATTTTAGTTAGGTTTTTAGTTTAGTTTTATTAGTTTTTTTAGTTTTAGTTTTTTTAATGGGGATTAGGTTTAGTTTATTAGTTTATTTAGTTAGTTTACTTATTTGGGTTTAGTTTATTTTAGTTTATTTATTAGTTATTATTAATTAATTAATTATTTATTTATTTTAATTAGTTATTATTATTAGTTTATGGCTTTATTATTATTTAGGTTTTAATTAGTTTTAGTTAGCAGTTTAGTTTTATTAGTTTAGTTTTGTTAGTTTATCTTTTAGTTTATTAGTTTAGTTTATTAGTTTTATTAGTTTAACTATGGGTTTAGGTTTATTAATTTATTATTATTAGTTTTTAGTTTAGTTTATGGTTTAGTTTTTTATTAGTTATTATTATTTATTTATTATTTATTATTATTAATTTAGTAAGTTGGTTTATTATTAGTTTTATTTTATTTTTTTTCTTTAGTTTATTAATATTATTAGATTATGTTTATTATTATTTAGTATATTATTATTAGTGTTTGGGTTTTAGTTTTAGTTATTTATTTATTAATTATTATTTATTATTATTATTATTAGTTTAGTTTAGTTCATTATTATTATTATTATTATTATTATTATTATTATTATTATTATTATTATTATTATTATTATTATTATTATTAGTTTTATTAGTTTAGTTATATTTAGTTTTATTATTATTATTATTATTTTATTTATTATTAGTTATTTAGTTTTTTAGTTTTTTTATATAGTTATTAGTTATTACTTTATTATTAGTTAGTTATTATTAATTTTTTTTAGTTATGTGTTTTATTATTATTAGTTTATTATTAATTATTAGTGAGTTTATTAGGTTTAATTATTATTATGTTTATTTATTAGTTTTTTATACCATTAGTTAGGTTAGGTTTAGTTAGTTATTTAGTTATTTATTTATTATAGTTATTATTATTATTTATTAGTTTAGTTTTAGTGTTTATTATTTATTGGTTTAGGTTTATTTATTAATTAGTTTAGTTTTATTAGTTAGTTTTTTTAGTTAGTTTTTTATTACTTTATTAGTTTATTAGTTATTAGTTTTAGGTTATTAGTTAGTTATTATTAGTTTTATTTAGTTTATTATTAGTTTTAGTTTTTTATTAGTTATTATTAGGTTTTTAGTTTATTATTTAATTATTTAATAGATTTTATTAGTTAGTTATTAGTTAATTTTTGTTTAGTTTTACTATTACTTTTTTATTACTTTTAGTTATTGTTTAGTTATTATTATTACTTTTATTAGTTTAGTTATTAACTATTTTACTTAAGTTTAGTTTATTATTATTAGTTATATTATTATTAGTTTTATTAATTTAGGTTTAGGGGTTTAGTGTTTAGTTTATTTTGTTTTATTATTATTATTATTATTATTATTATTATTATTATTATTATTATTATGATTATTATTATTATTATTATTTTTATTATTATTATTATTATTATTATTATTAGTTTTAGTTATTATTATAATTAGTTTTTTAGTTTTAGTTAGTTTAGTTATTTATTTAGTTAGTTTAGTTATTATTAGTTTTTTTTATTATTAGTTAATTATTATTAGTTTTATTAGTTAGGTTTAATTTAGTTTATTATTGTTTATTAGTTTAGTTTAGTTAGTTTTTATGTTATTAGGTTTTATTATTATTTTGTTTTTTTTTAGTTATTATTAGTTTTTAGTTTAATTTATTTTTTATTATTATTTATTAGTTTATTTGTTTAGTTAGTTTTATTAGTTTATTATTATTAGTTGTTAGTTTATTAGGTTTATTTATTATTATTAGGTTTAGAACATTTATTTAGGTTTTATTTATTATTTAGTTTATTATTAGTTTATTTTTTCTTATTATTATTTAGTTATTAGTTTTATTTAGTTTAGTTTATTATTTCATCATTAGTTTGTTATTAGTATTTTAAGTTTTATTATTAGTTTTAGATTATTTTTAGTTAGTTTATTAAGTTTAGTTAGTTTATTATTTTATTAGTTTAGTTTAGTTATTAGTTAGTTATTACTATTAATTATTTATTAGTTATTTTGTTAGTTTTTTAGTTTTAGTTTATTAGTTATTAGTTATAGTTTAGTTAGTTTAGTTATTATTAGTTTTGTTATTGGGTTTCAGTTTATTATTAGTTTGTTATTTATTGGGTTAGTTATGTTTAGGGTTTAGGTTTATTAATTAGTTATTATTATTAGTTAGTAATTCATAAGGGTTAATTTAGTTAGTTTATTAGTTTAGTTTTAGTTTAGTTTAGCTTTATTTTATTATATTAGTTTAGTTTATTAGTGTCTATTTATGTTTAATTTAGTTATTAGTTTGTTTATTAGTTTAGTTAGTTTTGTTATTATTAGCTCATTAGTTTTTTTAGTTATTTAGTTAGTTTAGTTTAGTTAATTTTATTAGTTTTATTTTAGTTTATTATTAGTTTTATATAATTAGTTTATTAGTTTTAGCTTATTATTTATTAGTTTAGTTTTAGTTAGTTTAGTTTAGTATTTTATTAGTTTCTTATTAAGGTTTAGGGTTTAGGGTTTAGGGTTTAGGGTTGAAGGTTTAGTGTCTAGTGTTTAGCATTTAGGGTTACAATTTTTTTATCTTTTTTAATTTTAGAGTTTAGGGTTTAGGGTTTAGGTTTTAGGTTTAGGGTTCATGTTTTAGTTTAAGGTTTAGGGGTTTTAGTTTTTTTTTAACAGTAAACAAATTTAGATTCAACATTTCTTCTTTTTGATTTCATCAACCAAGTAACTCACCAAGTTCTCAAAGACACAAGCGACAACATAGATAAAAATGAGCACACATAGAGAAAATCAAAAACCCTAGAAAATTAGAACCTTCTCTACTATAAAGACACCCTCTCATAAATAGCAGATCAGATCGATCGTTCTTCAGTTTCTCCAGTTCCCATCAGAACAACCCCGACCTCTCGAGTAGTGGGATTCACCATCATATCCCTGATCTCTCCCTCCACCACCACCATAGCTGTAACCTTCGTCGCTCCTCCTACCTCCATACCCACCACTGCTCTGACCAGCACCTCCAGATCCACCAACACCTCCAGATCTCCCACCACCACTATGATAACAGCTACCTCCGCCTTCGCCTTCGCTGCCATATCTAGACTATGCCTTGTTGACGGTGATGTTCTTACTATCAATGTTATGCCCATTCTTAGGATTTAGGTTTAGGTTTTAAGTTTATTAGGTTTTAGGTTTTAGGTTTATTATTTAATTTGTTTAGTTACTTTAGCTTTAGGTTTAGGGTTTCGACTTTAGGTTTTAGGGTTTGTGCTTTAAGGTTTAGTATTTCGGGTTAGGGTTTAGGGTTTAGGGTTTAGTATTTAGGGTTTATGTTTGTGGGTTTAGGGTTTAGGATTTAGAGCTTGTTTTATGCTTTAGTTTAGGGTAGGGGTTGGGTAAGGTTAGGGTTTAGGGTTTTAGAGTTTAGGGTTTATAGTTTAGGATGGGCTCAGGGTCTGTTTAGGGTTTATCCAATTAAGCAAATGAGGTTTAGGTATTTTAGGTTTTATTTAGTTTTTATTTTTTTTATTTTAGGTTTATTTTATTTTTATTTCACATTTAATTTTATTTTATTTAGGTTTTTAATTCTTAGGTTTATTTTCTTCTTGGTTTAGTTTTTGTTTTTATTTATTTTATTTTAGTTTATTTTTATTTTTTATTTTATACTATTTATAGGTTTAAGTTGTAGTTTAGCTTTTAATTTTATTTTATTTATATTTAGGTTTAGGTTTATCTTTAATTTATTTTTAGGGTTTAAGGTTAGTTTAGGGTTTAGGGTTTTACAGTGGTCTTGTGGTTTAGGCAGTTTTGGTTTAAGGTTTAGGGCTCAGTGGGTAAGTCAGTTGTGGTAGGGAGTTTAGCTTTAGGGTAGGGTTTTGGTAATGTAGTTTAGGGTTTAGGGTTTATGGTTTAGTAGAGTTTAGGGAGGAGTTTCAGCCTGGGCTCATTAGGTTTGTAGAGCCAAGAGTTTTAGGTTTAGAGTTTAGTTTAGTGGCCTTTTAGTAGGTGGTTTAGTGTAAGATTAGGGTTTAGGGTTTAGGGCTTAAGTTGGATTTAGATGAGGGTTAAGGAAGGTTTAGTTTAGGATTTGGTTGGGTTTATGATTTAGGGTTTAGGTTTAGGGTTTAGAGTTTTTCTTTAATTAGTTAACCATTGTGTTTTTTTATTTATTTTATTTATTTTATTTTATTTTATTTTTTTTTATTACTTTAGGTTTATTTTTTTATTTTATTTAGTTTAGTTTTTATTTTAGGTTTAATTATTTTAGTTTAGGTTTTTTATTCTACTTTATTTTTAAAGTTTAGGTTTAGGTTGATGTTTATTTTATAGTTTAGTTTTATTTTTATTTTATTTTTTAGGTTTTGGTATTATTTTTTATTTTTTTGGTTTTTGTTTAGGTTTAGGTTTAATGTTTTTTATTTTAGGTTTAGTTTTAGTTTTAATTTTTTGGTTTAGGTTTAACTTTTTTTATTTTATTTTATTTTATTTAGTTTAGGGTTTAGGTTTAGTTTATTTTAGGTTTAGGTTTAAGAATTATTTATTTTAGTTTAAGTTTAGGTTTATTTTATTTTGTTTACTTGAGGTTTAGTTTTTTTTAGTTTATAGTTTAGGTTTTTTTTTTTTTTTTAGGTTTATTTTTTAGGTTTAAGTTTTTATTTAGTTTTTATTTTATTTTATTTTAGGTCCTCTTATTTTACATTTAGTTTTTATTTTATTTAGGTTTTTTTTAGGTTGATTTTATTTTAGTTTAATAGGTTTATATATTAGCTTTTATTTTTTATTTATTATTTTTATATCAGTTTTTAGGTAGCATTTTATATATTTAGTTTTAATATTAGTTTATATTTAGTTTAAGAGTTTAGTGTAGAGGTTTGGGGTCTGGGTGGGAGGAGTAGGGTTTAGTGTGGAGATCCAGTTAGAGGAGGGCCTGTGGCCAGTTAGGCTCAGTGGAATCAGTTTAGTTTAGTAGGTTAGGGTTTAGGGGTCATATTTGTGGCTCAGGCCTGGGTAGTGATCAGAGCCAGGGCCTTAGGCTCAGTAGGGTTTAAAGTTTAGGAGTTTAGTGATCTTTAGGTAGAGTAGGTCAGTGTGGTCCGTTCAGGCCAAGGTTGTGTATTTTAGAGATCTGAGAGGGTTTAGAGCCCAGGGCTTGTAGGTCAGTTTAGTTTAGATTTAGGGCCTGGGGTTTAGTCAGGTTCTGGGGTAAGATAGGCCTGGGCTCATTAATTAGGGTCATTTGTGGCCTGGTTTAGATTTAGAGCCCAGGGCCGTGGGTTTAGGGTCAGTTTGTGGTGGTTTGGTTTAAGGTTTAGGCCTGTGAGTTAGGGTTTAGTTAGTGGCCTGTGGTGGTTAGTAGAGTTTAGGCATAGGTTTTAAGATCAGTAGGTTTTAGGTTTATTTTTATTTTATGTAGTTTAGGTTTATTTTTATTTTAGTTTGTTTTTTTTAGTTTTATTTTATTTTAGGTTTTCTTTTTAGGTTTTATTTTTTTAGTTTAGGTATAAGTTTAATTAGTTTATTTAATTATTTATTTAGTTAGTTTATTTCTTTAGTTTAGGTTTAGGTTTTATTATTTATTTTAGATTATTTTAGTTTATTTTTTTATTTTAATTTAGTTTAGGTTTTATTTTAGTTTAGTTTATGTTTTTTTAGGTTTATTTTTTGTTAAGGTTTTATTTATCTTTTATTTGGCTTATTTATTTTTAGTTTTTTAGTTTAATTTCATTGATTTTATTTAGTTTCTAGTTTCTTTAATTTAGGTTTAGTTTTATTTTTAAGTTTAATTAGTTTAGCTTAAGTTTGGGGTTTTTGTTTTATTTAGGTTTTGGTTTAGCTTTTATTTAGGTTTAGGTTTTATTTAGTTTATTTATTTTTATTTTATTTTTATTTATGTTTATTTAGTTTTGTTTAGGTTTTCTTTTTGTTTAGGTTTATGTTTAGGTTTAGATTTTATTAAGTTTATTTTATTCAGTTTTTAATTTAAGTTTAGGTTTAGTTTAGGTTTATTTTATTTTTATTTAGGTTTAAGTTTATTTTTATTTGTAGTTTAGTTTATTTTTGTTTAGGTTTAGGTTTAGGTTGGGGTTTTTAGTTTATTTTAGTTTAGGTTTAAGTTTAAGTTTACTTAGGTTTATTTAGTTTAGGTTTTTTATTTGTAAGTTTAGGTTTATTTCTTTTTATTTTAGTTTTATTTTATTATTAGTTTATTTAGTTTATTTAATTAGGCTTACTTTTAGGTTTTTTAGTTTTTAAGTTTATTTATTTTAGTTTAGTTTAGATTATTTTATTTTTAGGTTTATTTAGTATTTAGTTTTATTTAGCTTAGGTTTAGGTTTATTTATTTATTTATTTATTTAGGTTTTAGCTTATTTAGTTTAGTTTAGGTTTAAATTTAGGTTTAGTTTAGGTTTCTTTATTTAGTTTATTTAGGTTTATTTATTTAGTTTATTTATTTATTTAGGTTTAGGTTTAGTTTTATTTAGTTTTATTTTATTTTGGATTTAGGATTTAGGTTTAGGTTTATTTAGTTTAGGTTAGTTTAGGTTTATTTTTATTTATTTATTTAGTTTATTTATTTAGTTTTGATTTAGGTTTAGGTTCAAGTTTAGGTTTAGGTTTAGGTTTAGGTTTATGTTTATGTTTAGGTTTATGTTTAGGTTTAGGTTTAAGTTTAAGTTTTATTTAAGTTTATTTTTATGTTTATTTAGTTTACGTTTAGTTTAGGTTTAGGATTTAGGTTTAGTTTAGTTTAGGGTTTAGGTTTAGGTTCAGGTTTAATTTAGGTTAGTTTATTTAGTTTAATTTATTATTTAGTTTAGTTTTGGTTTAGGTTTATTTTTTTGTTTTTTTATTTAATTTATTTTTTAAGTTTTATTTTAGGTTTTATGTTTAGGTTTAGGTTTAGGTCTATGTTTTAGGTTTAGGTATATTTATTTAATTTAAGTTTTAGTTTATTTAGTTTAAGTTTAGGTTTATTCTGCTTCAATCAGGTTAGATTTAGGTTTAGGTTTATGTTTTAAGTTTATTTTAGGTTTATTTTATTAAGTTTTATTATTTAGGTTTATTTAATTTTATTTTAGGTTTAGGCTTCTAGTTTATCTTTTTAGGTTTAGGTTTTAGGTTTTTATTGTAAGTTTATTTTTAGTTTATTTTATTTTCTTAGTTTAGGGTTTAGTTCAAGTTTATTTTAGGTTTAGGTTTAGGTTTTCATTATTTTAGTATAGTTTATTTTAGTTTAGGTATATGTTTATTTTATTTTGTTTAATTTAGGTTTAGGGTTTTTTTTGGTTTACGGTTCATGTTTATTTATTATTTATTTTTAGCTTCTATGTTTAGGTTTATTTTAGTTTTATTTAGTCTTTATTTTAGTTCAATTATTATTTTAGGTTTAGTATTTATTTTATTTAGGTTTATTATTATTTTGTTTAGTTTAGGTTTTATTTATTTTATTTTTAGGGATTGTTTTTTAAGGTTGGTAGTAGGTTTGTTTAGGGGTTTAGGGTTTAGGGTTTAGGCTTTAGTGTTTAGGGTTTAGGATTTTTTTAATTAAGAAAATCAGTAAGTTTAGATTTATTTAGTTTATTTTTTATTTATTTTAGTTTACTTTATTTTTTTCTTTTTATTTAGGTTTATTTTGTTGATTTTAGGTTTATTTATTTTAGTTAGCTTTTTTATTTTAGTTTATTTTTTAAGTTTAGGTTTACGTTTAGATTTATTTTTTAGCTTAGTTTTAGTATTATTTTATTTTTTAGGTTTAGGTTTTACTTTATATTTTTAGGTTTAGGTTTAGGTTTTTATTTAATTTTTTTAGGTTTTGGTTTTAGGTTTTTATTTTAGGTTTATTTTAGGTTTAATTTTTATAGGTTTATTTATTTATTTAGTAGATTTATTTTATCTATTTTAGGTTTAGTTTTTTTTTAGTTTATAGTTTAAGTTTTATTTTTTATTAATTTTTAAGTTTATTTTATAGGTTTAGGTTTTTATTTAGTATTTATTTTGTTTTTATTTTATGTTCAATTTTTATTTTTTTTAAGCTTTTAATTTTTAGCTTTATTTTATTTTTTTTAGTTTAGTTTAGACTTTTATTTTTTTTATTTTACTTTAGTTTTTATTTTTTTATTTTATTTTATTTTTAGGTTTAGGTTTAGGTTTAGGCTTATGTTTAGGTCTTAGTTTAGGTTTTTATTTTATTTTATTTTATTTACTTTATTTAGGTTTAGGATTTTTTATTTATTTTATTTTAGGCTTTATTTAGTTATGTTTGGTTTTTCTGGCTTAGGATCAGGGTGGTAGGATTTAGGGGTTGGGGTAGTTTTGGTTTAGGGTAAGGTTTAGGGTTTAGGGTTTAGAGTGGGTCACACCATTTTAGGGTTTAGGGTTGGGTGGTAGGTAAATTTAGTGGTTTTATTTATTTATTAGGATTTAGGATTTGTGTTTAGGATTTAATGTAGTGGTTAGGTGGGGTAGGGTTATAGGTAGGGTTTAAAGTTTAGCATCAGGGATTTAGGTTATAGGAAGGTTAATGTTGTGGTTTAGGGTTTTATTATTTCTTTATTTCATTTTTTTTGTGGGTTGGGTTTAGAGTTTAGGATTTAGCATCACTTTTCTTTAAAATTAAGAAAGTCGATGTTTAGTTTATTTAGTTTATTTTAAGTTTAGTTTTATTTAGTTTATTTTATTTTTTATTTAGGTTTATTATTTTATTTACTTGTTATTTATTTTAGTTAATGTTTTTTATTTTTTTTTAGGTTTAGGTTTTTTTATGTTTATTTTATATTTTAGTTTTATTTTTATTTTATTTTTTATGTTTAGGTTTTATTTTTTTTAGGTTTAGGTTTAGGTTTTTATTTTATTTTTTTTATGTTTAGGTTTTAGCTTTTTATTTTAAGTTTATTTCGTGGTTTTATTTTTGTTTAGATTTAGGTTTATTTTAGTTTATTTTAAATTTATTTAGGGTTTAGGTTTTATTTTAGGCTCAAGAGGTTTTTTATTGATTTTAATTTAGGTTTAGCTTTATTTTAGGTTTAAATTTTTATTTAGTTTTTATTTTATTTTATTTTAGGTTTATTTTATTTTTATTTTACAGTTTATTTTTATTTTATTTAGGCTATTTATTTTTAGGTTTATTTTTTTATAGTTTATTTTTTATAGTTTAGTTTAGGTTTTTATTTATTTTATTTTAGTTTAATTGTTATTTGTTATATTATTTTATTTTTAGATTTATGTTTATGCTAAGGTTTAGGTTTTAGTTTAGGTTTTTATTTTATTTTATTTTTTTATTTTATTTAGGTTTAGGTTTTTTAATTTATTTTGTTTAGGTTAGTTTATGCCTTTTTATATTTTAGGGGTTTAGTTTAGGGTTTAGGGTATGGGGTAGGCCCATGGTAGGTTATGCGCCAGTAGGTGGTTTAGGAGTAGTGGAGGGTTAGGTCAGGGCCCAGTTTGGATTAGGGTTTAGGAGTAGGGTTAGGTCAGTTTAAGCCTGTTTAGTGGCCCAGGGTTTATTTTATCTTATTTAGGATCAGGTTCTTATTTTGTTAGGTTTATTTTGTAGGTTTAGGTTTTAGATTGTTTAATAGTTTGGGGGTGGCCTGGGCCTGGGGTGCCTAGTTTGAGCTCAGTTTAGGGAGTGGCTCAGGGCTTTTTAGTGGTTTAGGGCCCAGGGTGGTGGTAGGGTTTAGGTTTAGGGTTTATTTTATTTTAGGTTTGTATAGTTTAGGATTTAGGTTTAGGGTTTTTTTTATTATTTTTTTATTTTTTTATTTTAGCCTTTAAACAAATGTAAAGTGGTAGGTATAGTTATTTAGTTTATTTTTTTGTTTTATTTTAGTTTATCTTAATATTTATTTTTCTTTAGGTTTATTTTTATTCTTCTTTTTATTTAAATTTTATTTATTTTTTATTTTAAGATTATTTTATTTTTATTTTAAGTTTAATTTTTATTTTATTTTGGTTTTTTATTTTTTAGTTTAGTTTAGGTTATTATTTATTTTATTTAAGTTTAGTTTTTTATTTTATTTTATTTTATTTTCTTTTTAGGTTTAGGTTTAGGTTTTTTTTATTTTATTATTTTATTATTTTATTTTGATTTAGGTTTATTTATTTATTTTATTCTTAGGTTTTATTTAGTTAAGTTTTGGTTTTTATCTTTTTAGTGTTAGCTTAAGGTTTTTTTAGGGAAATTTTTATTGCCACAAAGAAAAAGTACGACGTCCTTAGAGGGGGTAAATCTCTAAGCTAATGCTCAAAGAGCTTCAATAAATCCTAAAGAGATAAACTCCCTAACTATTACAATAATGATGGGAGGAAAGCAAAAGAAAAACCAAAAAATCCATAACAGAAAGTCCATGTGAGTTGCAGCAAACTTCATTTGGTCCTTTTGATACCAGGAAGATCCACTTGCAAGAATCTCCCTACCTATAAAAGGAGTATGCAACATACTTTTGAAAGGATGAGTACAATAAAGCCAGTATAAAATGTAAGAGCAAATAGAAGGAGTAGCTAGTTACAATCATCTCAAGGAGCAACACTATATGTAAGCAGCCAAAACATCAGGAGAAGGGTTACAATTACATATAGCACTACCAGCCAAGAGAAGAAAGAGTGGGAAACATCAAGGCCATCAAATCCAGCATACCACTTGTAGCCCATCATCCGAGGTCCTTTATTCAGTAAGGCTGCAAAATCCTCCAAATAGCAAATATAATAGCCAACCACCAAGCCACCAGAACAACCAAACCCAATAAGGCAGATAATCAACCAACCATCAGGGATAGCAATAATGCAGTAGGAGCAACACCAAAGCCACCACCAAAAATAAATAACAAAATCCAAAGGAGCAAGCATCGTATCAACACAAACCAAAGACAAACAAAAGCAAAAAAAGAAAAAACACAAGTGCTCATATCCTTCACCAACAAATTAGAAAAATGAGCTAGTAAAAACACCAGCCTAACTACAAAATGGGTGGGCAGCAAGGATACCACTCAAACAAAAAAAAGGGGGCTCAACTGTAGCCAAGAGAGAAAAAACAAAGTAAGGAATCTAGAAACATAGGTCACAGAAAGAACACCAGAATGTTTCCAGAACTATCACCAAAGGAGTAGGAAAAATCAGCCAAAATAGCCACCCTTCCAACCAACCTAGCCAGCCAATACAACCAACCAAACCAGGCAACCAACATATCCTCCTAGCCAACCACCACAGCAGCAGAATACCCAAGTTAGTGTAAAGACCAACAATAGTAATCAAACAAAAATCACCTAAGATAGCTAGGGAAAGGGTAGAAGCATATAGCAGCCACCAAACCCAACAAAGGAAAAAAGAAAATCCAATCCAGGTAAGTAGAATAGCCAGCCAAACAGAAAAAGATACAAAGCCTAGTAAGACAGACTATAAGCAAACCAATATGAACAACAACAATAAATGCACCCAAGGCCAAGTAACATCCACAAAATAGCCTTCAACTAGCCAATCTAGGACAATACCCAAACCCAAAGCTGCTGCAGCCAAAAGAGGAAGTCCAATACAGTAAGTGGTTAAAACCATAACGATTAGAAACAAAATAAAATCAATAAAAATAACCACAAAGATCTAGTCAATAAAACATAGAAAATAACAGTCAACCAATAACCTCCACCATGCCAAAATCAAGTCCTAGATAAACCACCAACAACCCCCTAGATCAGTCACCAACAAAAAATGAAAAAAATAGCTAAAACAGCTAGCCATACAACCAACCCAACTAGAAAAGCGCCAACCTAGGCGTAACAAAGCCACAACCACCACAATAAAGCCAAAAAGAGCCAAAACCCATACAGAAAGAAAAACCTACAGCAGCCATAGCCACAACCCAAATGGAGGATATAAAAAATAGCCAAGGGAAAATTGTGGCAAACACGCAGCAAGACAGACTGAAGCCACCAAGATAAAAAAAACCAAAATAGCCTAGGTTGCACTCACAATAACCACCAGGTAGCAAAAACTAGGCCAATCCAAAAATAAGAGATCAAAAACATAACCCAACTTAGGCCAAAGAGAGAAAATAAGTTGATAACCACAACCCAAAGAGGGTTGAACAATGGGCAACCAAAAGCAAAAGATCAACAAAATCCAACAGAAAAAACCAAGACAAGAATTTATAATCTGAGATAAGGCAATCTAGTATTTTCCAGATTAACCAAACTTCTTAATAATTTAGGCAAAGTTTGGTTGTTAAATGAAGTGAACTCAGTTAAGTTGTCACCAAAGTTAGCCAAGTAATCAGCACAAGCATTACATTCACGATGGATGTGGGAAATTTTAAAGCAAACATAAGAAAGAAGATTTTTAGAATGGTTAAGAAGATAAAATAATTCAGCATTCCTAATTCTATTGGAATTAAGCATGCCAAGAAGCAAGAGAGCATCAATTTCAATGTTGAGGAAACGCTCTATTCAAATAAATTTCAATAGCTTTATTAACAGGCATAAGCTCAACAAAAATAATAGAATAGGCTTTGAGAGAATATGCAAAAGTACAATTGGCAGTACCTTTATAATCCCTAAGAATACCACCATAGCATATTTGGAGGCAACATAACCATCAGTATTCATTTTAATCAAATTATCTTACAGTTTGATCCAATGGATAATCCTAGCACTTTTATAAGAGTCAAACTTAGGTAGAATGATACCTAATATTTTAGCCACAAATTTATAACCTTTAAAATGAATATTACTAATAAGATTGGCATTAAGAATGGCATGAATTTTTTCTTTAGTTCTAGCCAAGATCCTTTTATGGTTCATAGGAATACCATGATATTTAGCATCATTTCTATCCATCCAGATGAACCAGATAGGGGTAATATCAATTAAAGTTTTGGTGTGACCTTTCATTGTATTTTTGAAACAGAGTTCAAGAAGTTGATATAAAGAAAGAGAACACTAGAAATAGTTGGTATTAAATAAATCATCATACCAAAACCATAATTTTGAAGCAATAACACCACTGATAAAAACATGATTTACATTTTCAATATGAAAGCAACAATAACACTTTGAAGGTAAGTAAAACCCTTTAGTTTAGAGTAAAGGGTCCATAGGAATAAAGTTATTCAGAATCCTAAAAAGCTAAAATAGAACAGGAAATGGGAATGATATTGTTCTAAAAATTAATAAAAACATTAGAGGGGTTCTGTTTATCTCTAATAAAATTCCAAAGCTCTTTAAGTACAAAGTCACCATTATAAGAAAGCATAAAAATAATATGGTCAGGTTTGTTAGAAGAAATGGGGATATCTCTAAAGTTGTCAAAAAGAGAAATAGGGATATAATTCTCAAGTTTCCTTTCATTCCAATTATTATTAAGCCAAAAGGAATTATGTTTGATAGCAGTAGTAGAGTGGGTAGATAAAAGGGTGTCAATAGAGCCGTTGCCAATCCAATTGTCTTGCCAAAAGATGGAAGAACTTAACTGAATACCCCAAGATATTAATGATTCCACAACCCATTTAATGGAGCAAAGATTTTCCAAACCGGAGAGTCACCAACTTTATAAGCACAGTTATGGGGGTGTTTACCATGGCAATATTTTTCCATCACTAAATTAGCTCAGAGGATATCATTCTTTCTAACACCACTTAAAAATAAGGGAGAAAAAAAGCTCATAACCACCCCCCCCCCAAAAAAAAAGATCCTCAAAGACAAAACCAACAGAGCCCACAATAACACCAATCCAAAGCCACCAAGGCACCAACAAAATGAAAGAAAATAACCAACATAACACCCAAGAAAAATGACCCAAGAAAGACCAAGAGAACCAAATCTACCAACAAAAAAAAGAAGAAGACCAGGAAGAGCTAAAATAAATAGCTAGAGAAATAGCCAACCAATGGACAAACCACATGCCAAGAGAAAAAAGCCCAACCTACCACCAAAAAAGACAGCAAAAGCACCAACCAAAGAAAGGCAAGCTAACAGAAACAAAGCCACTAGCAGAAAACCAACCAGCCAAAGGGAACCAAAATAATCCCAACAAATAGGAAGCCAAAAACACCAAGCCAAAAGAGGAAAATTAGCCAAGAAGCCAATACTCCAGCTAGCAAGAAAGCACACAGTAAAAGCTCAACCAACAGAGAAAAAAGTTGCCAAAACCAAAAACCTCCCAAGGACAGGAGAGATTATTTCCAAGAAGCTTCAGAATGAATAACCCTCAACAAGTGAGGAGGGGAATAGATGAACACTTTTTCCTTTTTCTTCTTGTAATTAGTTTTATAACCATGCCCTTTATCCAAAAATCTCCATCCAAAAATGAATCAATATTATTATAAAAGGCATGGGGATTAGTAGAAGTTATCAATTTCAAAGAAGAGCATTCAAAATCATCCACAACATTAGACAAAGGAAAAATTAAAAATAGTATGCATTTCATAATCAGAACACAAAGGAGAAAAAATAGCTTTATTAATAAGACAATTATCAATATTTTAACCTTCCAACAAAATCTGAAGAGTATCCTCTCTGTCTTCATTCATAAAAGAAGCAAGAGAATTAAATCTTATTTTTTTAAAAGAAGGATCACCAATATTAATAAGATTATCAAGACCAGAAGTTAAAATATCAAAAATATAAACATTCTTTTAACCATTCTCAATCAAAGAAGCCAAATAAATAGTCACTTTTCTAAGATCTAAAGTAGACATAGGAGAAAGAGAAACAACATCCAATTGATTGGAAGAAATGGTGTTAGCATCAACTATATTTGAACCATCATCATGAAAGACTTATGCACAACATCCAAACCATTAGAATCACTAACCACAGCCTCTAAAGTCTCCCTTTAATAGAATCATCAAAAGAAACACTTAGAGCATGATTATTAGTTAAAAAATTTCCAGAAACATTAAAATTATGTTTCGCATTAGACAAATCATTAATAAGTAAAACTTTCTTAGAAGATTTAGAAATATGGTTTTGCAAAACATCAAAATTTTAAAAAGTAGATTTTCCTTTATCCAACATGAGTGAATCATCAATGTTTTCAACAAATGAATTCTTACTTGTGATTTTTTTCCTAAGAGAGGGATGAGAAATAAAGCATTCAAAAATTTCATGCCCATGAATCTTACAATGATTACAAAAAAAAGGGAAAGTTCTCAAAAATAACTTTTTTAAATAACTGCATTTCTTCGAACCCAACCAAATTTATTTCAGATATTTTTTTAGTAATATCAATCTCTACAAGAATTCTAGCAACATACAATCTAGAAGAAGCGGCTGCTGCTTGATCAACTTGCAAAGGTTTACCAAAAATAAACCCATTAGCATAAAGAAACTGATGATTAAATAGGTGAATCTGCAAGTTAGGTAAGGAAATCCAAATGGGAACAATAAGAGACTCTTCATTAACATAAAACATAGGTGTCCACTTCAGAATTCATATTTGATAATAAAAAACATAGTAAGAATGCTTAAAATAAATTCTTCAGTAATCAAAGTCATTAGAAAGTTTAATCATAACATGTCTTGCATCAATTAGCCCAATAGAAAAAGAACCAGATAAATTTAAGCAATAAGAAAAGAATAAATATCTTCCATCTTTGGCCATTTAAATGAAAACATTCCAATCAAAGAAAAAGCAAAAAGCTCAACTAATCTTTCCATATCCTCATCTGAAATCATAATTGTCAGAGTACCTTTAAAAGTCATATGAAGAAAATTCAAAGGTGGCTTGGTGGAGGAATTCTTACAAGCTAAAGCCTCTTTAAAAGATTTAGTAAAAGTAGGTAATTTAAAGGTAGGATTACCCAAAAAATTTGATGCCCTGGCGGGATCCATCAGCACATGAGATTTACCCAATGGATTTGAAGAAGTGACACCATAAGTCATGGCACCGTGAGAAGAACATGTTGAGATCAGCCCAAGGCTGACAATCTATAGGGAATCTAAGAGAGAAAGAGCTCGAAAACTCACTAAGAATGTGAGGGATCCTGAAATCTCTTAATAATAGGGTTTAGTTTAGTTTTAGGGTTTAGGTTTAGTGTTTACTAGTTATTATTAGGTTTTATTAGTTTTAGGCTAATATTAGTTCATTATTAGTTTTATGTTTAGTTTAGTTAATTTAGTTTTAGTTAGGTTATTAGTTTAGTTTTATTAGTTCTAGTTTTAGTTATTATTATTTTAGGTTAATATAGGGGGATTAGGTTTAGTTTATTAGTTTATTTAACTAGTTTATTTACTTCGATTTAGTTTATTTTAGTTTACTTATTAGTTATTATTAGTTATTTATTTATTTATTTATTTTAGTTAGTTATTATTATTAGTTTATAGTTTTATTAATATTTAAGTTTTAATTAGTTTTAGTTAGTGGTTTAGTTTTATTAGTTTAGTTTTGTTAGTTTAATTTTTAGTTTATTAGTTTAGTTTATTAGTTTTATTAGTATAATTATGGGTTTAGGTTTATTAGTTTATTATTATTAGTTTTTAGTTTAGTTTATGGTTTAGTTTTTTAATAGTTATTATTATTTATTTATTATTTATTATTATTATTAGTTTAGTTAGTTGGTTTATTATTAGTTTTATTTTAGTTTAGTTTTTTTCTTTAGTTTATTAATATTATTAGATTATGTTTATTATTATTATTTAGTTTATTTATATTGTTAGTGTTTAGTGTTTAGTTATTTAGTTATTTATTTATTAATTTATTATTAGTTTTATTATTATTAGTTTATTAGTTTAGTTAGTTCATTATTAGTTATTATTATTATTATTATTATTAGTTTTTATTAGTTTAGTTATTGTTGGTTAGTTTTATTATTATTATTAGATTATTTATTAGGTTTATTAGTTTAGTTATTTAGTTAGTTTTATTTTATATAGTTATTAGTTATTACTTTATTATTAGTTAGTTATTATTAATTTTTTTAGTTATATGTTTATTTTATTAGTTAGTTTATGAGTCTATTAAGATAAAGCTTAGGGTTTAGTTTTAGTTAGTTATTTAGTTATTTATTATTAGTTATTATTATTAGTTTATTAGTTTAGTTTTAGTGTTTATTATTTATTAAGGTTTAGGTTTATTTATTAATTAGTTCAGTTTTATTAGTTCATTTTTTTAGTTTGTTTTTTTTAATACTTTTTTAGTTTATTAGTTTATTAGTTCTTAGTTTTAGGTTATTAGTTAGTTATTATTAGTTTTATTTAGTTTATTATTAGTTTTAGTTTTTTATTAGTTATTATTAGGTTTTTAGTTTATTATTTAATCATTTATTAGGTTTTATTAGTTAGTTATTAATTAATTTTTGTTTAGTTTTACTATTAGTTTATTATTATTTTTAGTTATTATTTAGTTATTATTATTACTTTTATTAGTTTAGTTATTAACTATTTTACTTAAGTTTAGTTTATTACTATTAGTTATATTATTATTAGTTTTATTAATTTAGGTTTAGGGATTTAGTGTTAGTTTATTTAGTTTTATTATTATTATTATTATTATTATTATTATTATTATTAGTTTTAGTTATTATTATAATTAGTTTATTAGTTTTAATTAGTTTAGTTATTTATTTAGTTCATTTAATTATTATTAGTTAGTTATTATTAGTTTATTAGTTAGTTTTAATTTAGTTTATTATTGTTTAGTAGTTTAGTTTAGTTAGTTTTTATGTTATTATGTTTTATTATTATTTAGTGTTTCTTTAATTATTATTAGTTTTTAGTTTAGTTTATTTTTTATTATTATTATTTATTAGTTTATTTGTTTAGTTAGTTTTAGTTTATTATTATTAGTTTATTAGGTTTATTTATTATTATTAGGTTTAGTACATTTATTTAGGTTTTATTTATTATTTAGTTTATTATTAGTTTAGTTCTTTTATTATTAGTTTAGTTATTAGTTTTATTTAGTTTAGTTTATTATTAATTTATTAATTCAGTGTTAGTTGTTATTAGTTATTTTAATTTATTAAGTATTTTAAGTTTTATTATTATACATTATTTTAGTTAGTTTATTATCAAGTTTAGTTAGTTTATTAGTTTATTAGTTTAGTTTAGTTATTAGTTAGTTATTACAATTACTTATTTATTAGTTATTTTGTTAGTTTTTTAGTTTTAGTTTATTAGTTATTAGTTTTAGTTTATTTAGTTTAGTTATTATTAGTTTAGTTATTGGGTTTCAGTTTATTATTAGTTTGTTATTTATTAGGTTATTTATGTTTAGGGTTTAGGTTTATTAGTTAGTTATTATTATTAGTTAGTAATATTTGTGGTTTAGTTTATTAGTTTAGTTTTTAGTTACTTAGTTTAGGTTTCTTAGTTTTATTAGTTTATTAGTTTATTTTATTGGTTTTTTTTCTATTTATGTTTAATTTAGTTATTAGTTTATTTTAGTTTTTTTTTGATTATTAGTTCATTAGTTTTTTAGTTATTATTTAGTTAGTTTAGTTTAGTTAATTTTATTAGTTTTTTTTAGTTTATTATTAGTTTTATATAATTAGTTTATTAGTTTTAGCTTATTATTTATTAGTTTTAGTTTTAGTTAGTTTAGTTTAGTGTTTTATTAGTTTCTTATTAAGGTTTAGGGTTTAGGGTTTAGGGTTGTAGGTTTAGGGTTTAGTGTTTAGCATTCAGGGTTACATTTTTTTTAATTTTAGAGTTTAGGGTTTAGGGTTTAGGTTTTAGGTTTAGGGTTCATGTTTTAGTGTAGGGTTTAGGGTTTTTGGTTTTTTTTAACAAAAAACAAATTTAGATTCAACATTTCTTTTTTTTGATTTCATCAACCAAGTAACACACCAAGTTCTCAAAGACACAAGCGACAACATAGATAAAAATGAGCATGCATAGAGCAAATTAAAAACCATAGAAAACTAGAACCTTCTCTACTATAAAGACACAGTTTCATAAACAGCAGATTGGATCGATCGTTCTTCAGTTTCTCCAGTTCCGATCAAAATAACCCCAACCTCTCGAGTAGTGGGATTCACCATCATATCCCTGATCTCTCCCTCCACCACCACCATAGCTGTAACCTTCGTCGCTCCTCCTACCTCCATAACCACCACTACTCCGACCAACACCTCTAGATCCACCAGCACCTCCAGATCCCCCCCACACCACTAAGATAACTGCTACCTCCACCTTCGCCTCCACCGCCATATCTAGACTGAGCCTAGTTGATGGTGATGTTCCTACTGTCAATGTTATGCCCATTCTTAGGCTTTAGGTTTAGGTTTAAATTTATTAGATTTTAGGGTTTAGGTTTATTATTTAATTTGTTTAGTTACTTTAGGATTATGTTTAGGTTTAGGTTTAGGTTGTGGTTTGGGGTTTAAGGTTTAGTATTTGTTAGAGTGTGGTTTAGGGTTTAGCATTTAGGGTTTTAGGTTTGAGGGTTTAGGTTTAGGATTTGCTTTTTTTATGCTTTAGGGTTTAGGAAGGGTTAGGGTTTAGGGTTTAGGTTTAGGGTTTAGAGTTTAGGGTTTATATTTAGGATTTGGGTTAGGGCTTTGGAGTTTAGGTTTAGGATTTATTTACTTCTTAATTTAGTTTATGTTTTATTTATTTTATTTTAGTTTATTTTATTTTATCTATTATAGGTTTGTTTAGCCTTTAGCTTTAATTTAATTTAATTTATTATATTTAAGTTTATTTATTTAATTATTTTAGTTTAGGCCCAGGCCTGAGTTTAGGATCTTATAGTTGTTTTAGGCACAGGGGTCTAGTGGCCCAGGGCCTGTGGCTCAGGGTCAGGTTTAGGTCCAGTGGGTACTTCAGCCTTGTGGGCTCAGTGGTTTAGTGAAGGTTTAGGGCTTTAGAGGAGTTTAAGCCAGTTTAGGGTTAGAGTTTCAATCAGTTTAGGAGGACAAGTCAGGTCATGGTTTAAAGCCATGGTTTAGGGTTTGTGGTCAGGGCCCAGGGTTTAGTGCATGGTTAGGGTTTAGGATTTAGGTTTTAGGGCTTAAGGTGGTTTGGGCTTAGGGGTTGGGCTAGGTTTAGAGTTTAGGATTTAGGGTTACTTTTAGGGTTTGGGGTTTTGGATTTAGGATTTAAGGTTTAGGATTTAGGGTTTAGAGTTTTCTTTTCTTAAATTAATTAAACCATTATGTTTTGGTTTATTTAGTTTATTTTTTATTTATTTTAGTTTATTTTATTTTTTTATTACTTTTGATTTATTTTTTATTTTTATTTAGATTTGTTTTTTATTTTAGGTTTAATTATTTTATTTATTTTATTTTATTTAAAGTTTAGGTTTGTTGTTTATTTTATAGTTTAGTTTTATTTTTATTTTATTTTTTTAGATTTTGGTATTATTTTTATTTTGGTTTTGGTTTAGGTTTAGGTTTTAGGTTTTTTTTTTAGGTTTATTTTAGTTTTAATTTTTTGGTTTAGGTTTAAGTTTTTTTAGTTTATTTTATTTTATTTAGTTTAGGGTTTAGTTTAGTTTATTTTAGGTTTAGGTTTAAGAATTATTTATTTTAGTTTAAGTTTAAGTTTATTTTAATTTGTTTATTTGAGGTTTAGTTTTTTTAGTTTATAATTTAGGTTTAATTTTTTATTTATTTTTAGGTTTATTTTTTAGGTTAAGGTTTTTCTTTAGTTTTTATTTTATTTTATTTTAGGTTTTATTATTTTACTTTAGTTTTTATTTTATTTAGGTTTCTTAGTTTTAGGTTGATTTAATTTAGTTTAATTTAGGTTTTATTTATTTTATTTTGTTTAGCTTTTATTTTATTTTAGGTATAGGTTTAGGTTTAGATTTTAGTTTTGGTTTCATTTGATATTATTCTTTATCTTATATAAGTTTAGGTTTTTTATTTTATTTATTTTGCTTTTTTTTTAGGAGTTTAGTTGTTTTTTTAGTCAGGTTTAGCCCAGTAGGTTTAGGGTGTGTCAGAGTCAGGTTTAGGGTTTAGGGCCCAGGGTGTTTAGGGTTTAGGTTTCAGTCTAGAGTTTATGGTCTTGTGGTATTATTTTGGTCAGTAGGGGGTCAGGATCTGTATTTGGTCAGGGTTTTGGTTTCACAGGGGCCCAGGTAGAGTTTAGGTTTAGCCTGGCCCATGATCTGTGTTTTACATCAGTGGTTGGCCTTGGCCTTAGTGGTGGCCCAGGGCTCAGTTTGTGGCTCAGGGTGACCTGGGAGCCCAGTCAGAGCCCAGGGCCTTTTGGCCTGGCTGTCATTTGAGTTTAAGTGGGGTTTGTTTAGTGGCTCAGCCTATGGTCAGTAGGGTTTGGCCTGGGTCAGGTTTGTTTCCAGGTAGCATTTAGTTTAGCATTTAGGATTTAGAGTTTAGGATTAGGGTCTAGTTTAGGGTTTGGCTCAGGGTTTGGGTTTAAGGTTTAGAGTCCACGATTTAGGGTTTAGTGCTCAGTGGCCTAGGGTTTAGGGTTTCGGCCAGAGTCAGGGGGCTTTTTTAAGATTTACGCTAGGTTTTAGGTTTATTTTTTTATTTTTATGTATTTAGGTTTAACTTAGGTTTATTTATTTTAGTTCATTTATTTTAGTTTTATTTTAGTTTAAGTTTTATTTTATTTTTAGTTTAGTTTAGGTATAAGTTTAATTAGGTTTATTTAATTATTTATTTAGTTAGTTTATTTCTTTTCGTTTAGGTTTAGGTTTAGGTTTTATTATTTATTTTAGATTATTTTAGTTTATTTTTTATTTTAATTTAGTTTAGGTTTATTTTAGTTTAGTTTATGTTTATTTAGGTTTAAATTTTTCAGTTTAGGTTTATTTTTGGTTAAGGTTTTATTTATCTTTTATTTGGTTTATTTATTTTTAGTTTTTTAGTTTATTTTCATTTATTTTATTTAGTTTCTAGTTTCTTTAATTTAGGTTTAGTTTTATTTTTAGGTTTAATTAGTTTAGTTTAAGTTTGGGGTTCACGTTTTATTTTGGTTTTGGTTTAGCTTTTATTTAGGTTTAGGTTTTATTTAGTTTATTTATTTTTATTTATGTTTATTTAGTTTAGTTTAGGTTTTTTTTTTATTTAGGTTTATGTTTAGGTTTTGATTTTGTTAACTTTATTTTATTCAGTTTTTAATTTAAGTTTAGGTTTAGTTTAGGTTTATTTTATTTTTAATTAGGTTTAGGTTTATTTTTATTTGTAGTTTGCTTTATTTTTGTTTAGGTTTAGGTTTAGGTTTGGGTTTTTAGTTTATTTTAGTTTATTTAGTTTAGGTTTAGTTTAAGTTTATTTAGGTTTATTTAGTTTAGGTTTTTTATTTGCATGTTTAGGTTTATTTATTTTTATTTTAGTTTTTATTTTTTCTTTTTTTAGTTTACTTTATTTATTTATGTTTACTTTTTAGGTTTTTTTAGTTTAGGTTTAATTTTATTTATTTTAGTTTAGTTTAAATTATTTTTATTTTTAGGTTTATTTAGTATTTAGTTTTATTTAGCTTAGGTTTAGGTTAGGTTTATTTTTATTTATTTATTTAGGTTTTAGGTTATTTAGTTTAGTTTAGGTTTAAGTTTAGGTTTAGGTTTAGGTTTTTTATTTAGTTTATTTAGGTTTATTTATTTAGTTTATTTATTTATTTAGGTTTAGGTTTAGTTTTATTTAGTTTTATTTTATTTTGGGTTTAGGGTTTGGTTTAGGTTTTTTTAGTTTAGGTTTATTTTTATTTATTTGTTTAGTTTATTTATTTAGGTTTATTTCTTTATTTAGTTTATAATTTATTTATTGTTATTTAATTTAATTTATTTTAGTTTACTATTTTAATTATTTTAGTTTCTTTATATTTTTATTTTTAATTTAGGTTTAAGTTTTTATTTTAGGTTTAGGTTTAGGCTTTTATTTTATTTTATTTTATGATTATTTATCTGGTTTAGTTTATTTTATTTTATTTATTTAGGTTTATTTAGTTTATTTATTTAGTTTAGGGTTTATTTTATTTTAGGTTTTTAGTTAGTTTTATTTAGTTTAGGTTTTTGGTTTAGTTTAGGTTTAGTTTTATTTTATTTAGTTTATTAATTTAGTTTATTATTTATTTATTTAGTTTATTTTATTTTTGTAGTTTATTTAGTTTTTTAGTTTTAGTAATTTATTTAGCTTAGGTTTATTTAGTTTATTTTTATTTATTTATTTTAGTTTAGATTTCTTCAATTTATTTATTTATTTTGTTTAGTTTTTATTTAGTTAGGGTTTAAGTTTAAATTTAGGTTTATTTTTATATTTTAGGTTTAGGTTTAGTTTATGTTTTATTATTTAGATTAGTTTATTTAATTATTTATAATTTATAAATTTAGTTTATGTATTTAGATTTAGGTTTATTTTATTTAGTTTAATTTATTTATTTAGTGATTTAGGTATTTAGGTTTAGTTTAGGTTTATGTTTAGGTTTAGGTTTATATTTAGGTTTATGTTTAGGTTTAGGTTTAGCTTTAAGTTTTATCTAAGTTTAGGTTTACATTTATTTAGTTTAGGTTTAGTTTATTTAGTTTAGGTTTAGGATTTAGGTTTATTTTAGTTTAGGGTTTAAGTTTAGGTTCAGGTTTATTTTAGGTTTATTTTTAGTTTAGTTTATTTAGTTTAATTTATTATTTAGTTTAGTTTAGGCTTTTTATTTTAGATTTAGGTTTATTTTAGTTTAGGGTTTATGGTATTTTTTTAAAATTAAGTAAACTAGTAGGTTTATGTTTATTTAGTTTATTTTTTATTTTTTATTTTTATTTTGTTTAGTTTATTGATCTTAAGTATTTATTTTAATTTAGTTTTATCTTAGTTTATTTAGGTTTAGAGGTTTCTTTAGGTTTATTTTAGTTATTTTTTAGTTTATTTATGGTGGTGCAGTTCAGGGTTTAGGTGTGCCCACATTTAGCTTTAGGTCTTGTTAGGTTTAGAGAGTTTAAGGTCCGTGGTGGGCCAGATCAGATTTAGGGTTTAGGGTTTTTATGGTTTAGGGTTTAGGGTTTAGGGTTAGTTTAGGGTTTAGGGTTTAGGGTTTAGGGTTAGGGTTAGTTTATGGTTTATGGTTTTAGGTTTGGAGTTTAGATTTTATAGTTTAGAGTTTCTTTTTTTGGGTTTAGGGTTTACGGTTTAGGGTTTAGGGTTTTAGGGTTTAAAGTTTAGGGTTTAGTGTTATAGGTTTAGGGTTTAGGTTTTAGGTTTGGGGTTCAAGTTTTATTTTAAGGTTTAGGGTTTTTGGTTATTTTTTTCAACATAGAAGAAATTTAGATTCAACATTTCTTCTTATTGATTTTATCAACCAAGTAATACACCAAGTTTTTTAGGACACAAGCGATGACATAAGTAAAAAATAAGCACGCATAGAGCAAATTAGAAAACCTAGATTACTAGAGTTATCTCTACTATAAATAGTATATTGGATCAGTTGTTCTTTTATCTCTTAAGTTTCCATCAGAACCACCCTGACCTCTCGAGTACCGAGATCTGCCATCATATCCTCGTTCTCTCCCTCCTCTACCATCACGTCTATAACCTCCGTCATTCCTCCGCCTCCACCTGCCTCACCACCACCTCCAAATCCACCCCCCACCACTTGATCCACACCTCCACCTTCGCCTCCACCAGATCTAGGAGCTTGTTTAACTGAGATGTTCCACACCATCGGGTTCTACCCATTCTTAGGGTTTAGGTTTATTTTTTATTTTATTTTGTTACTTTAGGTTTAGGTTTAGGGTTTGGGGTTAAGGGTTTTGGGTTTTAGGGTTTATGCTTTTAGGGTTTAGGGTTTTGGGTTTTAGGGGTTAGGGTTTAGGGTTAGGGTTTACGGTTTAGGGTTTAAGGTTAAGGTTTAAGGTTTAAGGTTTAGGGTTTAGGGTTTAGGGTTTAGGGTTTAGGGTTTAGGTTTTGTTTAGGGTTTAGGGTTAGTTTAGGGTTTAGGCTTTAAGCTTTAGGGTTATGAGGGTTTTGGGTTTTGGGTTTAGGGTTTAGGGTTAGTTTAGGGTTTTGGGTTTTTTCAATAAACTAAATCATCATGTTTAGGTTTATTTAGTTTATTTTTTATTTATTTTAGTTTATTTTAATTTTAATTTTTATTTAGTTTTAGTTTTAATTTTTATTCAGTTTATTTTATGTTTATTTATTTTAGTTTAGGTTTTTAATTTTAGTTTATTTTTTAGGTTTAGGTTTAGTTTTATGCTTATTTTTTAATTTAGTTTTGTTTTTATTATTTTTAAGGCTAGGTTTTATTTTTTATTTTTAGGTTTAGATTTAGGTATTTATTTTATTTTCTTAGGTTTAGGTTTTAGGTTTTTATTTTAGGTTTATTTTTAGGAGTATTTTTAGGTTTTATTATTTAGTTTAGGTTTAGGTTTACTTTTATTTTATTTTATTTTATTTTATTTAGTTTAGGGTTTAGGTTTTGTTTATTTTAGGTTTAGGTTTATGTTTTATTTATTTTAGGTTAGTTTACTTTAGTTTAGGTTTAGGTGTTTCTTTTAGGGTTTAGGTTTTATTTTTTATTTATTTGTTGGTTTTATTTTTAGGTTTAGGTTTTTATTTATTTATTTTAGGTTTATTTTATTTTTATTTTACATTTAGTTTTTATTTTATTTACATTTTTTAGGTTTATTTTATTTTTAAAGTTTAATTTTGGTTTTTATTTATTTTATTTTAGTTTAGTTTTTAATTTTTTTATTTTATTTTTATGTTTAGGTTTGGGTTTTAGGTTTAGGTTTAGGTTTAGGTTTAGGTTTTATTTTAGGTTTTTATTTTATTTTAATTTATTATTTTATTTAGGTTAACCTTTTATTTATTTATTTTATTTTGGGATTTTATTTAGTTTAGGTTTAGTTTTTTAGGTTTTTTAATGTTTAAGGTTTACGGTTTAAGGTTTGGGGTTTAGGGTTTAGGGTTTAGTGTTTTAGGGTTTAGGGTTTAGGGTTTAGCGTTTAGACTTTAGGGTTTAGGGTTTTAAGGTTTAGGGTTTAGGGTTTAGGGTTAGGATTTTATTTATTTATTTATTAATTTTTTTAAAATTAAGTAAAGTCATAGGTTTAGGTTTTTTTAGTTTATTTTTTCATTTTTCATTTATTAAAGTTTATTTCATTTTTTATTTAATTTAGGCCTATTTTAATTTTTATTTTGTTTAGTTTATTTATTTTGGGTTTACTTCTTTTAGTTTAGTTTTTTTTAGTTTATTTTTTAGATTTAGGTTTAGGTTTATTTTTTAGTTTAGTTTTATTTTTATTTTATTTTTCATTTTTAGGTTTTATTTTTTTACTTATAGGTTTAGGTTTAGGTTTTTATTTTTTTCTTAGGTTTAGGTTTTAGGTTTTTATTTTATGTTTATTTTTAAGTTTTAATTTTTAGTTTAGGATGAGATTTAATTTTAGTTTATTTTATTTTATTTAGAGTTTAGGTTTAGGTTTTATTTATTTTAGTTTAGGTTTAAGTTTAGGTTTATTTTTTTATTTTAAGTTTAGGTTTTTTTATTTTAAGGTTTAGGTTTTATTTTTTAATTATTTTTAGATTTTATTTTTAGTTTATTTTTTAGGTTCAGTTTTTATTTTATTTAATTTTAGCTTAATTTTATTTTTATTTTTGGTTTAGTTTTTATTTTATTTAAGTTTTTAATTTTTTTAGTTTAGTTTAGGTTTATATTTATTTATTTATTTTATCTTTTATTTTTATTTTATTTTCTTTTTAGGTTTATGTTTAGGTTTAGGTTTAAGTTTTAGTTTAGGGTTTTTTTATCATTTTATTTTATTTTGGTTTAAGTTTTTTTATTTATTTTCTTTTTAGGTTTTATTTAGTTTAAGTTTAGGTTTTTAGCATTCTAGGGTTTAGGGTTTAGATTTAGGTTTAGTTGATGGTTTAGGGTTTAGGGTTTAGTTTTTATGGTTTAGCGTTTAGGGTTTAGGATTTTAGGGTTTAAGGTTTAAGATTTAAGGGTTTTTAGGGTTTAGGGTTTAGGGTTTAGGTTTTAGGTTTTAGGTATAGGGTTAAGATTTTAGTTTACGGTTTAGGGTTTTTGGTTTTTTTTAACAGTGAAAAATTTTAGATTCAACATTTATTCTTTTCATTTTCATCGATAAGTAGAATCGTCTTTATTATAAGTCACAGTTCCATAAGTAGCATATCGGATCAACCATTCTTCAATTTCTATAGTTCCCATCAGAACCACTTCGACCTCTCAAGTAGTGATATCCACCATCATATCCCTGATTTCTCCCTCTGCCACCACCATGGCTATAACCTCCTTCACTTTTTCCACCTCCATAACCACCACTTCCAAATCCACCAAAACTAGATCCCCACCAAGACCATCACCTCCACCCTCCACCAATAGATTAGCGATTGATGGTGATGCTCTGCCAACGTTACGCCCATTCTTAGGATTTATGTTTATTAGGTTTTAGGGTTTAAATTTATTTTTTAATTTATTTTATTATTTTAGGTTTAGGTTTATGGTTTGGTTTAGTGTTAGGTTTAGGGTTTAGGATTTAGAGATTTTGGTTTATGCTTTTAAGGTTTAGGGTTTATAAAGCTTTAGGGTTTGGGTTTTGCAGGTTTAGGTTAGGGTTTAGGGTTTAGGGTTTATGGTTTAAGGTTTAGGGTTAAGTGTATAGGCTTTAGGGTTTAGGGTTTTAAGGGTTTAGGGTTAGTTTAATGTTTAGGGTTTAGGGTTTAGGGTTTAGGGTTTTAAGGGTTTAGGGTTAGTTTAGGGTTTAAGGTTTAGGGTTAAGGTTTAGGGTTGGATTTGTTCTTAGGGTTTAGGTATAAGTTTAGTTATGATTTAGGGTTTGGCAGTTTTAGGTTTAGGGTTTAGGCTTAGTTTAGTTAGTTTAGTTTAGAGGGCCTTTTTTTGTTTAAATTAAAAAATCATTTTATTTAGTTTAGTTTATTTTTTTACTTATTTTAGTTTATTTTTTTACTTATTTTAGTTTATTTTATTTATTTATTTTTTATTCGGTTTAGTTTATTTATTTTAGGTTTATTTATTTTTGTTTAGGTTTTTTATTTTAGTTTTTTTTTTGGGTTTAGGTTTAAGTTTAGGTTTATGTTTATTTTTTAGTTCAGTTTTATTTTTATTTTTTTTAGGTTTAGGTTTTATTTTTTATTTTTAGGTTTAGGTTTAGGTTTTTATTTTAATTTTTTAGGTTTAGGTTTTAGGTTTTTATTTTATTATTTAGGTTTAGGTTTTAGGTATTTTAGGTTTATTTTTATGTTATATTTTTTAGTTTAGGTTTAGGTTTATTTTTAAATAATTTTATTTTATTTAGTTTAGGGTTTAAGTTTAGTTTCAGGTTTTTTTTATTTTACTTTAGTTTATTTTAGTTTAGGTTTAGGTTTATTTTATTTTGTTTATTTTAGGTTTAGGTTATTTTTTATTTAGTGTTTAGGTTTTATTTTTTATTTATTTTTAAGTTTATTTTTTAGGTTTAGGTTTTTATTTTGTCTTTATTTTATTTTATTTTTGGTTTATTTTAAGTTTAGTTTTTATTTTATTTAGGTTTATTATTTTTAGGTTTACTTAATTTTTTAGTTTTATTATTATTTTTAATTTAATATTATTTTTAAGTTTAGGTTTAGGTTTTAATTTAATTTAATTTTATTTAGGTTTAGGTTATCTTTATTTATTTTAGTTTTAGGTTCTATTTAGTTTAGGTTTAGGTTTTTAGGTATTTAGTGTTTTGATTTAGGGTTTGGGTTTTAGGGTTTTGGGGTTAGGTTTGTAGTTTTTAGTGTTTAGATTTTAGGGTTTAGGGTTTAGGATTTTAGGGTTTATGGTTTAGGGTTTAGGGTTTTAAGGTTTAGGGTTCAGGATTTATGGTTTAGGGTTAGTTTTAGGGTTTAGGGTTTGGGGTTAGGGTTTTTTTTATTTTCTGATTTTTTTTAATTAACTAAACCGGTATGTTTAGGTTTATTTAGTTTATTTATTTATTTAACTTTATTTTATTTTTTTATTCTTATTTAGGTTTAATTTCATTTTTATTTAGTTTAGTTTATTTATTTTAGGTTTATTTATCTTAATTTAGGTTTTTTATTTTAGTTTCTTTTCTAGGTTTAGGCTTAGGTTTAGGATTATTTTTTTTACTTTAGTTTTATTTTTATTTTGTTTTTAGTTTTAGGTTTTATTTTTCATTTTTTAGGTTTAGGTTTTGATTTTTATTTTATTTTTTTAGTTTAAGTTTTGGATTATTTTTAGTTTATTTTGTTTTATTTAGTTTAGGGTTTAGGTTTAGTTTCTTTTACGTTTAGGTTTAGGTTTTATTTATTTTAGTCTATTTTATTTTAGTTTAGGTTTAGGTTTATTTTATTTTATTTATTTTAGGTTTAGGTTTTCTTTTTTTTAGTTTAGGGTTTAGGTTTTATTATTTATTTATTTATTTATTTGATTTTGGTGTTTATTTTTTAGGTTTAGGTATTTATTTAATTTTTATTTTAATTCACTTATTTTATTTTATTTTATTTTAGGTTTAGTTTATTTTTTATTTTACATTTAGTTTTTATTATTTTTAGGTTTATTTTGTTTTTTCATTTTGTTAAGGTTTTTATTTATTTTATTTTATTTTAGATTAGTTTTTATTTTTTATTTTATTTTATTTTTACGTTTAAGTTTGGGTTTAGGTTTAGGTTTAGGTTTAGATTTAGGTTTTAGTTTAGGTTTTTATTTTATTTTATTTTTTTATTTTATTTAACTTTAGGTTTTTTTATTTATGTTATTTTTAGGTTTTATTTAGTTTAGGTTTAGGTTTTCATGTTTTTAAGGTTTAGGGTTTAGGGTTTAGGGTTGTAGGTTGTAGGTTTTCTTTCTTAGCAAGGAAGAATATCTCCAAAAGTTTATTCATATCCTGAGTACAATAGATTTTGGTTTAGAGAGGATCTATAGGTATACCATATGGTTTTCTCTTAGAAAAGATGCCATTATGTGTACTCAATCCTATCTAGAGGCGGTAGGTTGAGAGGATGTCACTATAGATATTTACTCCTAACTAAACTAGTTTATTAGAATGGGTATTTGGAGTGGCTTATTTCCATCCCTAAATTTCTTTTCTTTTAAATTAGAGAAGTGTCTCAATAATTTAAATCCTAATTTAGTAAGATTCAGCTAAAAGGAAAGGGGTCTTGATAACTTAATCCTATCAATATTTACTAGAAAAGGATGCTTATTAAAGAGTTTATTCTAATTTTTGATAGCTATTAATGATGGACTTTAATGATTTAATTCAAACTTAAATAGTCAAAATAAGGAAATGGGTCTTTTTTTAACTTAATCCAATCTTTTTAAGGTTTGGCGTTCAGGGTATAGGGTTTAGGTTTTTTTTTTGTTTTATGGAAACCCCATGTAGAGGGTATTTTATTGCCACAAAAAGAGGGTTACAAGGTCCTTAAAGGGGATAAACTCACTACTCAAAGAGATACAATCACTAAGGAGTAAATCCCCATCTAAGTACATCCAAAAGACATTAAAGCAATCAAAAGATACAATTAGATTAACATAAAAAGCCAAAGGAAGATTGGGGCCAATGCTCTACAGGACATGAGAATGCATGACACTATGGAGCAAACCTGCCAGAGGATAAGAGAGAAGCACCTGCAAAAATGTAAATGAAAAGAAATTAGAGCAATTAAGGTAATATAGACATATTGATAACTGAAAATAGCATAATCTGAGAATGATAGTAAAGAATTATGATAGAGAAGGCTCAGGCTCCGTCACACCAAGTTGGGGCAGAAGCAAATATGTGCATCCAAACTTCAATAGAAGGGTTACATCACAAGAGCTACTACCAAACAAAAAGGGAGTGAAATCATCACAACCATCATAGCCAACAAACCTATGAGAAGATAACAGCCAGTTGTTGATTGTCTTATGGGATTTATTACTTGCAAACCTAAATAATAATATATATAATATAGAGAGGAAATTGCAAAGGGTAGAAAGATAAGGGGTCCCATGCAGGAAAATTATCATCAATATAGTCACCCTAACATGAGGATACTTATACATATGAAATAGGCCAGCATAAAAACCATCCACAAGAAAACAGCAGAAGAGGTAGCCTACTAAAATCCTGCTAAGCAAGTCTATGAGCTTATAAGTAACACCATCCCAAACATATGATATATATATATGAATCATTCAGGTTAGGAGTATAGCCTAGAAATAAAGTCCAGAAAATGAGCCCAATCATAATAATGAATGCAGATGTGAACAAACCCCTTATTAATATCCATATCAGTAGTTGGCAAAAAGCAATTGTAAAGGAAGGCAGCATAACCCAATACCAAAAATAGCACCAAATAAAGATAGTTAGGACTACAGCTATAGTAGCAGCATGCTAGACAAAAAATTGGATAATCTAGATCAACAAACAACCAAGACAACAGAAAGCGTAGTCCACCACCCATTCAGAATAGACATTGCATTCCATGGAGATAGCATCACAAGCCAAATTGAACCCAGATGGGAATAGAAACAGCAACAGTTAATGTAGGTCACAGCTATCAGGAAATGAACATCAGCCCAGACACAGACAACAAGGGCAATCAGAAAGCCAACCCCAACAACAAAATAGTTAGTGCAACATTGGAACCCACCAGAGGATAAATCAAAATGGGGATTCAAATTAAGGTCCTCATTAGAATCCAGAGAAAATAAGATAGCAGATAACCAAGACAAAAAATAGCCAAGTCAATAGCGGCCAAGACAGCCATAACCAAGACAGCAAGGGACAGCAAGATGGCCATATGGCCTCTCAATCAGAATAGAAATTGTAATAGTCAGTAACCAAGTAGGTAGAGCATAGAAACATGGATCAGAAAAGCAACAACCCAGACACCAATGGCCAAAAATAATCAGAACAATAAAGTCAAAAATAGCTTGCTGAACATAGGACCCTAAAGTCCTACAACCAACAAAGATAGAGACAACATTGGAATCCTGAGAAACAAGGATAATATTCAAGACAACAAAAATCAGCTAGCTGGCTAGAGAACCACCCAGTTAGAATAAACAATGCAATAAATACAAGTTTAACTGAAAAAAGAAGGAGAAAAGAGCAGCAGATAAAGTCATCCATAGAATTCAGATGATAAACATATAATAAACCAATAAGGAGATTCAAATCAAAAACCACCTAGCAGTCAACAACTTCAATAGAGGCTTGCTGAATAAAAAATACCAAAACCCCAGAAACATCATGTAGAGTATTAATCTAGTTTAGCCAACAACCTAGACAGTAATTACCAACAAGCAGGCCAAAATTCCACCCGTTCAGAGTAAATAGAGCATATGTAAAGATCCAAATAATCAAATGGATAATCATAGGGTTCTGCACCATTTGAACAGAGCCAAGGGGGATAAAATAGTAGCAAGAGAAATCAGCAATTGCCTAGTTGTTAACAGCATAAATAGTCAGAGAAACAAAAGGAAAGAAACAGATAATAACCACAAAGACAAGGGTAGCAATAAAACAAAAATTACATCCGCCATATAAAATTCCAATAAAAAAGAGAGATGTAAAGTAGCAACAGAAAGGGTTCAAAAGATAAAAAATAGAAAAAACCTTGCAGATAAAGATGATCAAGCTAGCAGCTAAACCCATAACCACATTAAAGGCAAACTGAGAAGCCATAAAGGAAGTCCAAACCTGCAAGGAATTAATAAAATTGAATAGGAAATTGCAAAATCTCTCTTGGCAGATTGGGAATATGAGGTTGGGCAAAATAATCAGCAAGACAACACCAACAACACCCTACTGAACTAGATAAACAACCCCAGTAACAGCTTCCTGGATAAAAGCCTCAATGATCCAGACCATCCAACAACCAAGAAAGAAAATAATACCAAGTTAACCATAAAACCAACCATTCAAATTAAACAATGCATAAGTTAAATCCCAGATAGTTAAGGAAGAGGTGCAGCCAAGACTAGGCGAACAGATATAAAAATAGCACACGGTGAAAACAAGACATCCAGTTTTAACAACACAAACATTCAGAAAATAGAGAGATAAGAAATAGTCAAGAAGAAAAATAAAAGCCATCTTGCAGTCTACAGCCTCAATAGAGGCCAACTGAACAAACAAACCAAAACCCCAGAAGCAGCATGAGGAGCAATAATCCGTGACGCCAACATCCGTGATAGTAATTACCAACAAGCGATCTGCACAATTTTGTAGAGCCAAAAGGTAAAAAAACAACAGATTAATGATCGAAGTCGATGAGAACAAAGAAAGATAGTCGAAGAACACCAGTAATAAATAAACTAACAAAACACAAGAAGTGACAAGGAATCAAATATAAACCATAGTTAAAACAACACTACAATTATTGCAACCATAGGATAAGCCAATAAAAACAGTGGGGCAATAGAGCTACCATAAGGGTTCAAAAGGTTATTATCAATGAAATCCTTTAGAGAAATTAGGCTAGCAGCAGAACTACCCTCCTCAGAGAATTTAGACTGAAAGAAATTCATTAAATAATGCCAAACCTATAAAGAACCATTAATAATAACAAAGGTATTGCATTTTCTGTGTATGTAAGTGGGGTTAGCATATACATTCAAAGAAATACATTAAACCAACTCCAAGATCAGCCTGCTGGACAAAGGGCCCAAAAGCCCAAGAGCCAACAATTAAACCTTTAACATAGATGTAGCATCCAGAAATAGCAAGACCCTAAATAAGGTTGGGATAATTAAACCAACAGAAGATGCCACTTAGCTCAGTAAAGGACCAACAAAGAGAAATATGATGATGCATCAGCAAATTCCAAAGAAACAGCAGCACATTAACAGTAAAAATAGTAGAGGTAGTAAGCTCCCAATTCAAGTTAAGATAATCAAACCAACAACACGTTCCATAGAGATCAATAAGTAAACAGCAAGGGATATCAGGTTGATGCTTCAACAAAGACCAAAGAGATAACAACAGTAAATAGAAAATGATCAAGCAATAAAAGAGGTATTGAAAAAGGTGAATCCAATAGGTTAGATTAATTTCTGAGATAAGGAAACCCAGATTGTCCGACCAAGCCATGCAAATATTTAGAAGGGTTAGTTGATCAAAGAATTTTATACCATCCAATCTAGCACCTGATTGGCCGATAATCAAGACATGCATTACCCTCATGCCATACATGAGTGATTTTAAAGTAGAGTTGGGCAAGGAGAGTTCTAGTTTGCTTAAGAAGGTAGTACAATTTAGTATTGCCCATTTTGGTGGAAGTCAAGAGATCAATCAGCAGAAGGGCATCCACCTCAATCCAAATATTGAGCCAACCTTTTTGAAGGCAAATCTCAAGAGCTTTGTACCGCCATGAGCTCAAAGAAAAGGAACAGAAAGGTGGATTAAGGGGGTAAGCAAAGGCACATAGGACTTTTCCATTAATATTTTTGAAAATTCCACCACAGCCTGAACCTTTATGAGAGATAGAGCCATCAGTGTTAAATTTAATAGTGTTAGCATGAGGTTTTACCCAATAAACAATCTTGTCATCTTTACAGATGTGGTGATCCGGCAAGTTAAAACCCAATTTATTGGCCACAAATTTGCAAGCTTTGAATTATTTGTATTTAATTAAATTGGCATTAAACAAGTCACGGATGTTATTTTTAGTTCTATAAATTATTCTTATGTGATTCGAAGGGATCTCACTATATTTTGCATCATTTCGGTCCATCCATATGAACCAAATAAGAGTGATAGCAATTATGACTTTAATGTGTCCTTTAATAGTGTTGTCAAAATAAACTTCAAGAAGTTGGTATAAATTTAAGGAGCCATTGAAAATGACAATGTTAAAGAGGTCATCATACCAAATCCAAAGTTTAGAAGCAATGACCCCATTAACAAAAACATGGTTCACATTTTCAATGTGAAAATAACATTGGCATTTTGTAGGTAATTGAAAACCTTTACCCCACAACAAGGAGTCCACAGGGATGAAGTTTTTCAAAATATGCCAAGTATGAACATAATAAGAAGTAGAGATATTGTTGTTCCAAAGTTTAGAAAATACATAGGAAAAATCATGAGTTTCTTTAATGTGAATCCAAATATTTTTAAAGTTGAAATCACCATTATGTGAAAGCTTCAAAAGGATCTGATCTTGATTAGAAAGAATGATAGGAATAGTAGTGTTTATTTAAAAGAGAGGGAGGAATATGATAAGTTTACTATTGTTCCACATATTATTCTCGCGAAAAGAGTTCACTTTAATAGAAGTAGTGGAATGGGTAGAAAGTAAGTCATCAATAGACCCACCTCCAGTCTAGTTGCCTTTCCAAAAGAAAGAGGAGCCAAAGTTAATCCCCTAGGAAATTAAGGATTCGACATCCCATTTGACGGAACAAAGTCTTTTCTAAATAGGAGAGTCTCCCTCTTTATAGGGGCAAATGAGAGGGTGCTTTCCGGCATTTTAAAGTCATGAAATTAGCCCATAGACTATTGTTTTTCCTAAAATTCCACCAAAGTTTATAAGAAAAGCAAAGTGATAGTTTCCTTGATTGGTTTACATCCAAGACCACCTTTAGCAAAAAAAGTGCCACGTTTTATATACCAAGAGGTCCAGGCATTTTTTAGAGGAATTGTTAGATCCCAAAAAATTTGTTAATGAGCCAATTGCTAATGATAGAGTTGGTTAGTGAATGAGATATAAAGGCATGGAGTTAAGGGTGCTCTTAATCAAAGTGAGCCTACCACCAAATGAAAGTAAGTGATATTCCCAATAGAAATTTTATTAGAGATTTTTGAAGTCATCAAAAAAGTGAGATCTTTAAAAAAGACCAAGATATTTAAAGAAGTTGCTAAGTAATATCAAGATTTATTGAGATTCTAAAGTTTGATTTTATAGGAAAGGTGTCAAAGATTATAAAGTCATCACATAAAAAGAACCTTATAAAAATTTATTTAAGAGATTTAACATTTTGTTGCAATAGAGAGGGATGTTCAATGAATAGATTCATTCATAAGAAACTAATGCAATTTTGATGTGTAAAATAACTAAAACCCAAGAAAATTTGAAGAAGGAATCAGAGGTTTTAGCATAAGATGAAACCCAACCTGTAGTTGAGAAGATATGTTATTTTGACCTTGGGGAAATAATTTTAGGCAGCAGATGGACTAATTCTATTAGCAATTAATTTAGCAATGAGTTTATGAAAGAAGGTGCAAAGGTTGATAGGTTTGAAATTGCCCCAAGATTCAGGATTATTAATTTTGTGAATGAGATCAATAGAAGTGCTAGAAAAATATCTAGGGAAAGGGTTACCCTCAAAAAAATCAGCAACCGCATCAACAAGGTCAGTCTTAATAATAGGCCAACAATGTTGAAAGAATTGAGTCATGTAGCCTTGAGCAAAGAATCGTGTACATGCTATTGAGAATACTACCAATCTCAACTTCCGTAGGATGCAAACTGAGTAAGTGGTTTTCATCATTAGAGAACATAGAGGAGATCAAATGTGTGTTGGAGATGGCTTCTAAGGAGGGGTTGTTGTTTAATAAATTTTGAAAATGATGTATGACAGAATCTTTAATATCATTATTATCAGTAATCCAGGTTCAGTTACCATTTTAATTTTTTTTAATAGAGTTTAAGGCTTTCTTTTTTAAAAAAAAGAGCATGGAAATACCTTGTGTTTCTGTCACCATCAGCAATATGTTTGCTAGCAGCCTTTTGGCGCCAGTAGGTTTCCTCCATATTCTGATAATTAGTCAAGTTATCTTTAGCTGCATTCAATTCATCAAGTTTATTAGAGTCAGTCAAAATAGCTTCTTCAAGAGAGCAAACAAGTTGTTCCATATTTTTTAGATTTGCAAAAAGATTTTGAAAATGATGCTTGTTCCACCAATTTAGATTTTTTTTAAGCCTTTTTAGCTTAAGCCAAAGGCGAATCATGCTTTTAATGGAATTATCAGGTTGAATAGGGGCCCTCCAATTAATGGAAATAACATTAATGAAATCACTATGTTGGATCCACATATTTTGGAATCTAAAAGGAGTAGGGGAGGATAGAAGGGAGGGATTTTAAATAAAAAAGTGGAGCATGGTCAGATATAGTTCAGCTTAAATGTTCAACCGAAGTAAGAGGCCATTGATTGATCCAATGGGAATTAAAGAAGGTCCTATCAAACTGTTGCTAAAGTCTAGAATTATGCCACGTGTAGTCAGAACCCAAAAAACCAATATCAATCAGATTACAATCAAGAATCATATTAGAAAAGTTTTCCATGGAATGAATGTTAGGAGAGCAACCTCCCCTTCTTTCCGAGGAAGATATAGTGTTGAAATCACCACCAACCAACCAAGGTTTGTTGTGAGGAGGCAAAGGTTCTTAAGTTATCCCAAAGGATGCTCTTACCAGTTCTATTACAAGAAGCATAAATAAAGGAACCAAGAGCAAAAAATTCACCCCATGAGATTTGAACATTAACCAATTGATGAAGGTCATCAAGGATAGAGATGTTGACTAGATTATTTGAAAAATACCTAATTTTATTGCTAATATTATAAAAGAAGTTTTGAAAGCCAAGCATTCTAGCAACCTGAGTGATCTTAGAAGAGTGAATGAATGGTTCAATAACAACAAGTAAGGCTATGTTATGAGTGCGGCAAAGGCTTCTAACATGGTTGCGAACACTGAGAGTCCCAATACCCCAAACATTCCAAATAAGAAAATTGATCATGATAAGTTGAAAGAAAAGAGAAGAGTTAACTGAAAAAATAAAAAATAAGAAGAAGAGAAACATGAAACAATTATTTATGGGTAGTTAGAGAAGATCGAGTGGTACTAGTGGAGCTATTAGTGAACATTCTAGCTTTAAGGGATTTCTTTTTAATAATAGTTTGAAAAGGCCTATCTATGTCCAAAGTATCTCTATCTGTAAGAGAGTGATTTGTGGTATTCAGAATAGGACCAGTATCTATCAAAGCATTCCTAATGGTGATTTCTCCTTCTTCGGTATCAGAGTTAGGTTGAGAAATAGGGTTAACATGTGTATCACTCTGTTGGGTAATAGAAGGAGAGGTTGTGGCACCATTAATAGCACAAAATTCATTTTCTTTTCCATGGGTAATATTCAAATTTTGATCTGTCACCAAATTATCTAAATTTTTTAGAACAATTCCAGAATTAGATTTGAGATTTTGATCCAACTTGAGGTTCCTATTCAAATCACCATTATGATTCATATGAGTCAAGGGATTGTCTTGAGATGCCAAGTTATTACAAGTAGAAGCAATGTTTGGTAAGTTATCATTAGTTTCCTCACAAACCTCAATATCATTATTTTTATCAAGCTCATATTGTTCTCCAATAGGCAAATCAGTAGGTAATAAAGGAGAGCGGGTAGGAGGGTGAGTTCCAATTTAAGTAACTTTAGGCACATAAGTGAACTTATTATTTTTTTATTTGTTAGAGAGGGATTAGGATTAGGAAATTTTTTATTTTTAAGATTAGGGTGTAACACAACGCATTCAGAGTGATCATGAGCATGGATCTTACAATGTGTGTAAAAAATAGGGAAATTTTCAAATTCACTTTTTGATTATACCCAAATTTTTCCGAACCGATCGAAACTTCTTTATGGTACTTTTGGTAATATCAATCTCAACCAAAATATGAGCAACTGATGGCCGTGATCTCATGGTGGTGGCTTGATCTATTTGAAGGGGCCTACCAAATAGAGCCCCAACTGCAAATAGGACTTGATGGGCAACGTAATGTATCCTCATGTTTGGAAAAGCTAGCCATAAAGGAACAATTGGGGATTCCTCTTTGACATCAAATAGAGGAGACCATTTCAAAAGCCTCATTTGATAATTGTACACAAACTAAGAGCGACGAGCAAAGACTCTTGAGTAGTTTAGGGTTGTAGGTCATAGGTTTTAGGGTTTATGCTTTAAGGTTTAATGTTTAGTGTTTAGGGTTTAGGGTTTTAAGGTTTAAGGTTTAGGGTTTAGGGTTTAGGGTTTAGGGTTTAGGGTTTAGAGTTTAGGGTTATAGGTTTAAGGTTTAGGGTTTAGGGTTTAGGGCTAGTTTTAAGGTTAGGATTTTTTCTATTTTTTATATATTTTTTATTTTCTTTAAATTAAGTAATGTCATAAGTTTAGGTTTATTTAGTTGATTTAGTATATATTTAGTTTATCAATTTTAGGTTTATTTATTTTAGTTTAGGTTTTTTATTTTAGTTTATTTAGGTTTAGGTTTAGGTTTATTTTAGTTTAGTTTTATTTTATTTTATTTTCATGTTTAGGTTTTTTTATATTAGGTTTAGGTTTTATTTTATTTTTTTTTTAGGTTTTTTATTTTAGGTTTATTTTAGGCTTTATTTTTAGTTTAAGTTTATGTTTATTTTAGCTTATTTTAATTTATATAGGGTTTAGGTTTTTAGATATTGTTAGTTTAGGTTTTATTTATTTTAGTTTAGTTTATTTTAGTTTATGGTTTTAGGTTTATTTCATTTTATTTTAGGTTTATGTTTTTAGTTTAGGGTTTAGGTTTATTTTTTTAATTATTTTAGGTTTATTTTTTAGGTTTAGATTTTTATTTAGTTTTTATTTTATTCTATTTTATTCTATTTTAACTTTATTTTAATTTTATTTTAGGTTTAGTTCTTATTTTATTTAGGATTTTTATTTTTTTAGTTTAGTTTAGGTTTTTCTTTATTTTATTTTAGCTTAGATTTTATTTTTTATTTTATTTTCTTTTTAGGTTTAGGTTTAGGTTTAGGTTTTAGTTTACATTTTTATTTTGGTTTAGGATTTTTTATTTATTTATTTTTAAGTTTTATTTAGTTTAGGTTTAGGTTTATAGCTTTTTAGTGTTTAGGGTATGGGGTTTAGGATTTATGGTTTGGGGGTTTAGGATTTTAAGATTTAGGGTTTAGGGTTTAGGGTTTTTAGGGTTTAGGGTTTAGGTTTTAGGTCTAGGATTTTGGTTTTTGTTTAGGGTTTAAGGTTTAGGGTTATTGGATTTTTTTTAATAAAGAACAAATTCATATTCAACATTTCTTCATTTTGATTTCATGAAACAAGTAAACACCAAGTTTTTTAAGGCACAAGCGATGACATAGATAAAAAATGAGCACACACAGAGCAAATCAAAAACCCTAGATAACTAGAACGGTCTCTACTGCATACCCATAAGTAGCGATCGGCTTGTTCTTCAATTTCTCCAGCTCTAACCACCCCGACCTCTTGAGTAATGGGATCCACCATCATATCCCCGATCTCTCCATCCGCCACCACCATGGCTTTAACCTCCATCGCTCCTCCCTCCTCCATAACCACCGCTACTCTGACCACCACCTCCAAATCCACCAGCACCTCCAGATTCCCCACCACCACTACAATAATCGCCACCTCTATTGCTAGGTCTAGACAGAGCTTGGTTGACGATGATGTTCCTACCGTCAAGGTTTTGCCCAATCTTAGGGTTTAGATTTATTTTTTAATTTATTTAGTTACTTTATGTTTAAGTTTAGGGTTTGGGGTTTAGTGGTTTAGGTTTAGGTTTGGGGTTTGGGGTTTTATGGTTTAGGTTTGGGTTTTAGGGTTTTAGAGTTTGTGGTTTAGGGTTTAGTGCATAAGTTTTAGGTTTAGGGTTTTATGGGTTTAGGTTTAGGTTTAGGGTTTGTTTTGGTTTAGGGTTAGTTTATGGTTTAGTTTAGTTTAGGCTCAGGTTTAGTTTTGGGTTAGGTTAGGGTAGGAGTTTAGGGTTTTTATTTAGTGGAGTTAGTGGTAAGGTTTTAAAATTAAGCAAAGCAGGTTTAGGTTTATTTAGTTTTAATTTATTTTACCTTTTAGTTTATTTTATTTTTATATTTATTTAGGTTTTATTTATTTAGTTTATTTATTTGAGGTTTATTTCTTATTTTGGTATTTTATTTTAGTTTAATTTTAGATTTAGGTTTAGGTTTATGTTTATTTTAGTTTTATTTTTATTTTATTTTAGGTTTTATTTTAATTTTTTAGGTTTAGGTTTTATTTTATTTTTAGGTTTTATTCTTTACTTTTAAGTTTTATTTTGTTTAAGTTTAGGTTTGTTTAGTTTATTTTATTGTATATAGTTTATGGTTTAGCTTATATTTTTTTTTAGCATTTTTTTTTTATTTAGTTTAGTTTATTTAGTAGTTTCACTTTATTTGTTTATTTAGGTTTAGGTTTTGTTTTAGTTTTGGTTTAGGTTTTATTATTTATTTATTTTAAAGTTTATTTTTATGTTTAGGTTTTCATTTAGTTTTTATTTTTATTTTAAGTTTATTTTTATTTTTTAAGTTTATTTAAGTTTATTTTATTTTATTTTATTTTTATTTTTATTTTTAGGTTGATTTTATTTTTTTAGTTTTGTTTAGGTTTTTATTTATTTTATTTTAAGTTTAATTTTTATTTTTAATTTCTTTATTTTATGTTTAGGTTTAGGTTCTAATTTAGTTTTATTTTATTTTATTTTATTATTTTATTTTAGGTTTTATTTATTATATTTTAGGTTTTATTTAGTTTAGGTTTGGTTTTAGGTTTTGTGGGTTTTGTGGTTTAGGGTAGTTTTTTAAGGTTTAGGGTTTAGGGCATGTTTATGGTTTAGTGGTAGTTAGTTTAGGGTTTAGTTTTAGGGTGAAGGCTTTTTTTAAATTTTAATTTTTTTATTTTTCCATTTTTAAATTAAGTGTGGTGGTTTATGTTATTTTATTTATTTTATCTATTTTACTTTTTATTTAGGTTTATTTTTATTTTTATTTAGTTTTATTTATTTATTTTAAGAATATTTATTTTAATTTAGGTTTTTTATTTTAATTTAGGTTTTTTATTTTAATTTATTTTTAAGGTTTAGGTTTAGGTTTAGGTTTCATTTTTAGTTTAGCTTTATTTTTATGTTATTTTTTAGGTTTAGGTTTTTTTGTTGATTTTTAGATTTAGGTTTAGGTTATTATTTTATTTTCTTAGTTTATGTTTTTGTTTTTTTTATTTTAGGTTTATTTTTAGGTTTTATTTTTAAGTTTAGGTTCAGGTTTACTTTTATTTTTTATTATTTTATTTAAGGTTTAGGTTTAGGTATAGGTTTTTCTTTTTTTAGGTTTAGGTTTAGGTTTTATTTATTTTACTTTAGTTTGTTTTAGTTTAGGTTTAGGTTTATTTTATTTTGATTTTAGGTTTACATTTTTTTTTTGGGGTTTGGGATTTATTTTTAGGTTTAAGTTTTTATTTAGTTTTTATTTTATTTTATTCATGGTTTATTTGATTTTAATTTTAGGGTTAGTTTCTATTTTATTTAAGTATTTTATTTTTTTTAGTTTAGTTCAGGATTTTATTTATTTTATTTTAGTTAAGTTTTAATTTTTTTTTATTTTATTTTTTTAGGGTTAGGTTTAGGTCTTAGTTTAGGTTTTTATTTATTTTTTATATTTAAATTTTTATTTTGGTTTAGATTTTTTATTTATTTTATTTTTAAGTTTTATTTAGTTTAGGTTTAGGTTAATAGCTTTTTAGGGTTTAGGTTTATGATTTAGGTTTAGAGTTTGGGTTTAGTTTTAGGTTTATTTGAGGTTTAGGGTTTAGGGTTTGGGGCTTAGGTTTTGTGGATTTAGGGTTCAGTTTAAGGTTTAGGTTTTATTTTAGGGTTTTTTATGGTTTTAAGGTTTAGGTTTATTGTTTAGGGTTTAGGTTTTAGGTCAGGGTTGAGGTTTTAATTTAGGGTTTAGGGTTTTATTTATTTTTTAACAAATTCAAATTCAACATTTCTTCTTTTTAATTTCATCAACCAATTAACAGACCAAGTTTTCTAAAACACTAGCGATAACATATATAAAAAATGAGCATGAATACAGTAAATCAAAAACTCTAGATAACTATAATTGCCTATATAGTAAAGACATAATTCCATAAAAATCAGATCATATCATTCGTTCTTCAGTTTCTCTAGTTCCCATTAGAATGACCTCGGCCTCTCGAGTAGTGGAATCCACCATCATATCCCCAATCTCTCCCTCTGCCACCACCACGGCAATAACCTCTATCACTCCTCCTGCCTTCATAACCACCACTGCTCCGACCACGACCTCCATATCCACCTACACCTCCAGATCCCCCACCACCACTGATAATCGCAACCTCCGCCTTTGCCTCCACCACTAGATCTTGAGTGAGCTTGGTTGACGGTGATGTTCCTGCTGTCAATGTTCTACCCATACTTAAGGATTAGGTTTAGGTTTAGGTTTGCTAGGTTTTAGGGTTTAGGCTTATTTCTAAATTATATTTAGTTACTACAGGTTTAGGTTTAGGGTTTGGGGTTTATGGTTTAGGGTTTAGGGTTAGGGTTTAGGATTTAGGATTTAGGGTTTGGGGTGTAGGGTTTAGGGTTTTAAGGTTTATGCTTTTAGGGTTTAGGTTTTATGTTTAGGGTTTAGGGTTTTTTTTTTAAAAAAAAATTAAGTAAACTGGTAGGGTTAGGTTTATTTAGTTTATTTTTTATTAATTTTAGTTTATTTAAATTTATTTTTTCTTTATTTAGTTTAGCTTTTTTTATTATTTTATGTTTATTTATTTTAGTTTATTTTTTTTGGTTTAGGTTTAAGTTTATGTTTATTTTTAGTTTAGTTTTATTTTATTTTATTTTAGGTTTAGGTTTTATTTTTATTTTAGGTATAGGTTTAGGTTTTATTTTATTTTGTAGGGTTTGGTTTAGTTTTAATTTTAGGTTTATTTTAGATTTTATTTTTTTAGTTTATGTTTAGGTTTATTTTTAATTTATTTTATTTTATTTTGTTTAGGGTTCAGGATTAGATTATTTTAGGTTTAGGTTTAGGTTTTATTTATTTTAGTTTAGTTTATTTTATTTTAGGTTTAAGTTTATATTATTATTTTTATTTTAGGCTTAGGTCTTTTTTTAGTTTAGGGTTTAGATTTTATTTATTATTAATTTTTAGGTCTATTTTTAATGTTTAGGTTTTTATTTAGTTTTTATTTTATTTTATTTTATGTTTATTTTTTATTTTATGTTTATTTTTTTTAGTTTAGTTTAGGTTTTTATTTATTTTATTTTAGTTTAGTTTTTAAATTTTGTTTTATTTAATTTCTAGGTTTAGGTTTAGGTTTTAGTTTAAGTTCTTATTTTAATTTATTTTTTTACTTTTATTTAGGTTTAGATTTATTTATTGATGTTATTTGTAGGTTTTATTTAGTTTAGGTTTAGGTTTTTAAGTTTTTAGGTTTTAAGGTTTAGGGATTAGGGTTTGGGTTTTGGATTTTAGGATTTAGGGTTTGGGGTTGTATAATTTATGGATTAAGGTTAAGGGTTTGGAGTTTGGGGTTTAGGGTTCAAGGTTTAGGACTTTAGGGTTTATCGATTCGGGTTTAGGGTTTAAGATTTAGGGTTTTAGGGTTTAGAGTTTAGTGTTTAGGGTTCAGGGTTATAGGTTTAGGGTTTATGGTTTAGGATTTTTTATTTATTTATTTTATTTTTTTTTAAATTAAGTATACTGGTGGGTTTAAGTTTATTTAGTTTATTTTATATTTATAATAGTTTATTTTGTTTTAATTTTTATTTTTATTTAGTTTAGTTTTTTTATTTTAGGTTTATTTATTTTAGTTTATTTTTTAGGTTTATGTTTAGGTTTATTTTTTAGTTTAGTTTCAATTTTTTAGGTTTAGGTTTTACTTTTTATTTTTATGTTTAGGTTTAGGCTTTCATTTTATTTTCTTAGGTTTTTATTTTGGATTTATTTTTAGTTATTATTTTTAAGTTTAGGTTTAGTTTTATTTTTAGTTTATTTTATTTAATTTAGTTTAGGTTTAGGTTTATGTTTAGTTTATTTTAGATTTAGGTTCACATTTTATTTATTTTAGTTTAGCTTATCTTAGTTTAGGTTTAGGTTTATTTTATTTTTATTTGAGGTTTAGGTTTTTTTTTAGTTCAGGGTTTAGGTTATATTTTTTATTTATTTTTAGGTTTTATTTTTAGGACTATTTTTTAAGTTTAGTTTTTTATTCAGTTTTTATTCTATTATATTTTAGATTTTGTTTTTATTTTAGTTAGGTTTTTTTATTATCTTATTTTATCATAAGTTTTTATTTATTTTATTTTAGTTTAGTTTTTATTTTTTATTTTATCTTTTAGGTTTAGGTTTAGGTTTAGGTTTTAGTTTATGTTTTTATTTTATTTTATTTTTTTCATCAAATTTTAGTTAAGTTTTTTTTTTATTTTATCTTTTGGTTCTATTTAATTTAGGTTTAGGATTTTAGCTATTTATGGTTTATGGTTTAGGGTTTATGTTTTAAGTTTTTCTTTTAGGTTTAATTTTATGTTTTATTTTGTAGTTTAGGTTTAGGTTTATTTTTTGTTTATTTTATTTTATTTAGTTTACGATTTAGGTTTAGTTTATTTTAGGTTTATGTTTAGGTTTTATTTATTTTAGTTTAGTTTATCTTAATTTAGTTTTAGGTTTATTTTATTTTGCTTATTTTATTTTTAGTTTATTTTTTGAGTTTTATTTTTTATTTATTTTTATGTTTTATTTTTAGGCGTATTTTTTAGGTTTAGGTTTTTATTTAGTTTTTATTTTATTTTATTTTTATTTTACCTTTGGTTTTATTTTATTTAGGTTTTATTCTTAGGATTATTTTATTATTTTAGTTTAGTTTAGGTTTCCATTTATTTTATTTTAAATTATTTTAATTATTTTATTTTATTTTATTTTAGGTTTAGGTTTAGGTTTTAGTTTAGGTTTTTATTTTATTATATTTATTTTATTTAGGAGGTTTTATTTATTTTATTTTTTTTATCACTATGGAGTTTAGGAGGGTTTAAGGAGGGTTGGGAAGTCTTAAAGTGAGGGAGGTTTAGGGTTAGAGGAGTTTGGGTAGGATTTAGGTTTATCCATTAGTGGCTAGGGTTTAGGATTTATGGATGATTAGAGTGGAGGTTTGGGGTTATAGGGTAGGTCAGTAGGTTTGGGTAGGCCCAGGAGTTTAGGGAGAGTGGTTAGGGTTTATGTAGTGGGGTGGTAGGGTTGTGGAGGTTTAGTTTGATTTATGGTTTAGGGTAGGGTTTAAGGTAGGGTTTTTTTTAAATTAGGTAAACCGATTGGTTTTAGTTTAATTTATTTAATTTATTTTATTAATTTTAGTTTATTTTATTTTATTTTATTTAAGTTTATTTTATTTTATTTAGTTTATTTTATTTATTTTAGGTTTATTAATTTAGTATTTTTTTTTTATTTTTTACTTTTTAGGCTTAGTTTTATTTTAGTTTAGTTTTACTTTTATTTTATTTTTAGGTTAGGTTTTATTTTTTTAGGTTTAGTTTAGGTTTATATTTTATTTTTAGGTTTAGATTTTATTTTGGGTTTATTTTAGGTTTTTTTTTTTTAGTTTAGGTTTAGATTTATTTTTAGTTTATTTTATTTCATTTAGTTTAGGGTTTAGGTTTAGTTTATTTTAGGTTTAGGTTTTATTTATTTTAGTTTAGTTTATTTTACATTAGGTTTAGGTTTATTTTATTTTGTTTATGTTAGGTTTAGGTTTTTTTTAGTTTAAGGTTTAGGTTTTTTTATGTATTTTTATGTTTTATTTTCTATGTTTATTTTATAGGTTTAGGTTTTTATTTAGTTTTTATTTTAGGTTTATTTTATTTATATTTTACGTTTAGTTTTTATTTTATTTAGATTTTTTATTCATAAGTTTATTTTATTTTATTTATGATAGGTTTTATTTATTTTATTTTAGTTTAATTTTTATTTTTTATTTTATTTTATTTTTAGGTTAGGTTTAGGTTTAAGATTATGTTTTAGTTTAGGTTTTCATTTTATTTTATTTTTTTTATTTTATTTTTATTTTTTTATTTTTTTTAAAACTACCATTTATCCCAAGTCCCGATGCAAAAGTGGAGGGTTATGCGTTAGGTAGTGACCAGAAAAAATTTGTCGAAATAATCATGACATGAATCTTTAAATCATTGTGTTAATGCTAGAAGGCCCCGAAGTGACGCTAAGATGGTTGAATTTGAAAATAGAAGTGCCGGTGATTGGTTAAATACAAGGGTTCCCACATTTTGACGGATGGCAAAGAAGTTAGTCCATGAAACTAGAATTAGGTTAGGATCTTGGAATATAGGTACTCTTACGTAAATTAATGGAATTAATAGATATTATGGTTCATAGAAAGATAAATATTTTATGTGTTCAAGAAACTAAATGGGTTGGTGAGAAGGCCAAGGAGATTGATAGATTAGGTTTTAAACTTTGGTATTCAGGTAAAAGTAGAACTAGAAATGGTGTAGGTGTGATTATAGATAAAAGTTTGAAGGATAATGTTATTAGTATTAATAGATGTGGAGATAGAATTATAGCTTTAAAGATTATTGTTGATACTAAGATTATCAATGTTATAAGTGTCTATGCTCCTCAAGTAGGCTTGGAGGTGTAAAAGAAAAATTTTGGAATGAATTAGAGGGATTAATACAATGACTCTTGAAGAAAAGTATTTATTGGAGGAGATTTAAATGGACATGTTGGTAGAGTAGTAGAAGATTTTAAAAGTATTCATGGTGGTTATGGATTTGGAGTTACTAATGAAGAAGGTAGGACTATATTAGATTTTGCTTTAGCTTATGATTTTGTAGTTGCTAATACTTTTTTAAGAAAAGAGATGAACATATTATTACTTATAAAATGGATCTAGTAAAACAGATTGATTATTTTCGATAAGAAAAATAGATCGTTTAAATTGTAAAGATTGTAAGGTCATACCAAGTGAAATTTTAAGTACCCAACATCGACTATTAGTTTTAGATTTTAAGATGAAAGGTTGTAAGAGAAAAATAAACTAAATTATTGTCCTAGGATTAGATGGTCAATTAAAGAACACAAATAAAAATATTTTAAGAGCAAGCTACAAGATATTAGAATTGGGGTGTTCATAAAGATGCTAACGTTATGTGGGAAAAATATCAAGTGAAATTAAGCAAGTTGATAAAGATGTGCTTGGAGAATCAAAAGGAAAAGCTTTTTTTAATAAGAATAGTTGGTGGTGGAGTCGAGTGCAAGAAAAGATAAAATAAGAAGCATTGTTATAAAACTTGGTTTAGATGTAAAAATTGAGAATTGGGAAAGATATAAAGTGGTCCAGAGATTCTAAGAAAGCAATATATGTAAAAAAAAATTTAGCTTTTAGTGATTTATACAATAGATTATATACCAAAGAAGGTGAAAGATATATGTATAAGTTAGCCAACAAAGAGATAGGAGAAGTAAAGACATAGTTCAAGTGCCGTATTAAGGATGAAAATAATAAAGTGCTTTTCTTAGAAAAAGATATTGAAAATAGGTGGATGAGATATTTTGATAAACTTTTCAATGAAGGATCTGAAAGTACAATTGATTTTAGCAACCTTAATACCCTAAACAATAATAGAGAATTTCATTTCTATCGTCGTATTAGTAAATCAAGGTGAAGCTTTAAAGAAAATGAAATGTGGAAAAGTAGGACCGGATAATATTCCAATAGATGTGGAAATGTTTAGGAGATCAAGGAATTTCTTACAAATCTTTTAATGTTATTTTAAAGACTAAAAAGATGATGAGTGGGGAAAGAGTCTATTGGCCTATATTTAAGAATAAAGGTGATGCACAAGAGTGTGCAAATTATAGAGGAATTAAGTTAATGTGCCATACATTAAAATTATGGGAGAGTAATTGAGCATAGGATGTGATACGAAGTTTCGACAAGTTTGGTTTCATGCCAGGTAGATCTACTATGGATGCTATACATTTGTTAAGAGGGTTAATAGAGAAGCATAGAGAAAGTAAGAAGGATCTACATATGATATTTATTGATTTAGAGAAAGCTTATGATAAAGTCTCAAGAGATGTTCTTTGGAGAGTTCTAGAATAGAAAAGAGTTAATATTGGTTATATTCAAGTTATTAAGGATATGTATACTAGAGCATTGTGTCCAAACACAAGGAGGATTGACAAAATATTTTCCTATTTCAGTTGGATTACATCAAGGATCAACATTAAGCCCTTATCTTTTACTTTAGTTATGGATGTGCTTATGAGGCATTTACAAGAAGATGTACCTTGGTGTATGCTTTTGATGACATTCTTCTTGTTGATAAGACTAGAGAGGGAGTCCAATAGAAACTTGATTTATGGAGGTCAACTTTAGAGTCTAAAGGTTTTCGTTTAAATAGATCTAAAACTGAATATATGGAGTGTAATTTAGTTGTAGAAGTTTTAGTGATAGTGTTGTGACTTTAGGTGATCAAGTCATTAATAAGAGTGAGCATTGATATTTAGGCTCTATTGTCCAAAATGATGGTGAAATAGATGGAGATGTTATTAGTAGAATTCAAGTTGGATGGTTGAAGTGGAGGAATGCATCCGGCCTATTATGTGATAGAAAAGTTCCACTTAAACTTAAGGAAAATTTTATAAGATGGTGGTAAGACTGCAATGACTTATGAATGTTGGCCAATAAAAGAGAAGCATAAGACTAAGTTAAGTGTTACGAGATGAGGATGCTTAGGTGGATGAGTGGCTTTACTCTTAGAGATAGAATGCAAAATGAGTATGTTGGAAAAAGTTGGAGTAGCTCCAGTGGTAGATAAGATTAGGAGAGTCGCCTTAGATGGTTTGGCCACATAAAGCCTCATTATGAATTAGGAGAGTAGATGCATTAGATTTGCCTTATGTTAAGAAAGGTAGAGGTAGACCTAAAAAGACTTGGTTAAGATGTATAAATAATGATCTTAGTATACTTGAATTAGATGAGAATTTGACACATAATAGGACACAATGGAGACGAAGGATTCATGTAGCCGACCCCACCTAGTGGGATTAAGGCTTGTTGTTGTTGTTGTTGTTGTTGTAGGTTTAGGTTTATTTATTTATTTTATTATTAGGTTTTATTTAGTTTTGGTTTAGGTTTTTAGGTTTTTAGGGTTTAGGTTTTGGGGTTTAAGGTTTAAGGTTTAGAGTTATAAATTTTAGAGATTAGGGTTAAGGGATTTAGGGTTTAGATTATTTTTTAGGAAAATTGGGGAAATTTTATTGGCACAAAGAAAAGTACAAAGTCTTTAGAAAAGGTAAATCTCTATGCTAATGCTCAAAGAGCTACAATAAATCTAAGAGATAAACACCATAACTATTACAATAATGAATGAAAGAAAGCACAAAAATGAAAAAATCAATCGCAGAAAATCCGTGTGAGCAATAGAAAACTTCATTTGGTCCTTCTGATATTAGAAAGCTCCACCTGCAAGACTCTCCCAACCTAATGAAAGAAATCTGCAACATACTTTTGAAAGGATGAGTACAATTAAGCAAGCATAAAAAGTAAGAGAAAATAAAATGAGTAAAGTAAAGAAAAGGCTCAGCTCAGCATAATCATCTAGGAGCAAAACTATATGTAAGCATCCAGAATTCAAGAGAAGGGTTACAATTACATATAGGACTACCAGCCAAAAGAAGAAAGAGTGGGAAACATCAAGGCTATCATAGATAGTAGACCTCGTGTAGCCCATCATCCAAAGTTCATCATCCAGCAAGGCTGCAAAATCCTCCAAATACAAACACAACAACGAACCACCAAGCCACTAGAATAACCAAGCCCACAATTTAGTTTTTAGTCTTTAGGGTTTAGGGCTTAGGGTTTTGGTTTAGCTTAGGGTTTAGGCTTAGTTTAGTGTTTACAATTTAGGGTTTTGGGTTTAGGCTTGAATATTTAGGGTTTCTAGGGTTTAAAGTTTTGGGTTTAGGTTTTAGGGTTTATGCTTTTAGGGTTTAGGGTTTACAATTAGGGTTTAGGGTTTAGGGTTTAGAGTTTAGGGTTTAGGGCTTGGGGTTTATGGTTGTAGGCTTAGGGTTGTAGGTTTAGGGTTTAGGGTTTAGGATTTAGGGTTTAGGGTTTGTTTTAGGGTTTAGGGTTTAGTGTTAGTTTTAGGGTTTAGGGTGTAGGGATTAGGATTAAAGCTTTAGGGTTTTTTTTTTTAAAATTAAGTAAACTAGAAGTTTAGGTTTATTTAGTTTATTTATTTTAGTTTATTTTATTTTTTATTTTTATTTAGTTTACTATGTATTTATTTTATGTTTATTTATTTTAGTTTAGGTTAACTTATTTTAGTTTATTTTTTAGGTTTAGGTTTATTTTCTAGTTTATTATAATTTTAATTTTATTTAGGTTATGGTTTTATTTTTTATTTATAGATTTAGGTTTAGTTATTTATTTTATTTTTTTTAGGTTTTGGTTTTAGGTTTTTATTTTAGGTTTATTTTTAGGCATTATTTTTTAGTATAGGTTTAGTTTTATTTTTGGTTTATTTTATTTTATTTAGTTTAGGTTTAGGTTTAGGCTTTATTTATTTTAGGTTTAGGTTTAGGTTTTACTTATTTTAGTTTAGTTCATCTTAGTTTTGGTTTACATTTATTTTATTTTTCTTTTAGGTTTAGAATTTTTTTGTTCAAGGTTTAGGTTTTATTTATTTTATTTATTTTTAGGTTCTATTTTTTAGGTTTAGGTTTCTATTTAGTATTTATTTTATTATACTCTAGGTTTATTTTATTTTTATTTTATGTTTAGTTTTTATTTTACGTAGGTTTTCTTATTTTTTAGTTTAATTTAGTTTTTTATTTATTTTATTTTAGTTTAGTTTTATATTTTATTTTATTTTCTTTTTAGGTTTTGGTTTAGGTTTAGGTTTTAGTTTATGTTTTTATTTTATTTTATTTTTTCTTTTTATTTTGGTTTAGGTTTTTTTATATTTTTGTTTTATTTAGTTTAGGTTTAGGTTTTTAGCTTTTTTGGGTTTTGGGTATAGGGTTTATGTTTTAGGCTTTTATTTTAGGGTTATTTTTAGGTTTTATTTTTTTAGTTTAGTTTAGTTTATTTTAGTTTATTTTATTTTATTTAGTTTAGGTTTAGTTTAGGTTTTTTTATTTTAATTTATTTATTTTTTTTTATTTTAGGTTTAGTTCTTATTTTATTTTAGGTTTGGGTTTCTTTTATTTAATTTAAGTTTTCTTTTTAGTTTATTTTTTTTTAGGTTTAAGTTTTACTTAGTTTTATTTTATTTATTTTAGGTTTATTATATTTTTTATTAGGTTTAGTTTTATTTTATTTAGGTTTTATCTGGTTTATATTATTTTTATTAATAGGTTTATTTATTTAACATTAGTTTATTTTAGTTTTATCTTATTATTTGTTTAGGTTTTTAATTTAAGTTTTATTTTATTTTATTTATTATTTATGTTGGTTGGTTTTGTTATTTTTTATTTTTAGGTTTTATTTACGGTTTAAGTTTTAGGGTTTTATATTTTAGGTTTATGTTTATTTATTTTATTTAGATTTTATTTACTTTTTTTAGGTGTTGTTTTAGGTTTAAGGTTTAGGTTTATGCTTTAGGGTTTTAAGGTTTAGGGTTTTAGGCCTAGATTATGGTATATCAGGTTTTAAAAGTTTAGGGTTGGTCAGGGAGGGTCAGTTTCTCAGGTTTAGGTTAGGTTGAACCCGTGGTCTGGGGATAGTTAGGTCATGGTAGTTTTAGGGTCAGGCTCAGCCTAGAACTAGTAGGCCTGGGCCCAGTAGGGCCTGGGCCCAGGATTTAAGGTCAGGGAGTGGAGGTAGGTTTTTGTCAGTTTGGGCCTCTTAGGGTCAGGCCCAAGACTTAGGTCCTCTAGGTTTTTGCCAGGCAAACCCAGAGGTTTAGGTTTAGTTTATTTTATTTATTTAGCTTTTTTAATGAAGTTTATTTTTATTTTTATGAGTTTATTTTATTTCTTTTAATTTATTTTAGTTTGGTTTTATTTTAGTTTATTTTTAGATTTAGGTTTAGGTTTATGTTTATTTTTTAATTTAGTTTTATTTTTATTTTATTTTATAGGTTTTATTTTTTATTTTTAGGTTTAGGTTTAAGTTTTATTTTATTTTTTTAGGTTTAAGGTTTAGGTTTTTATTTTAGGTTTTATTTTTTAATTTAGGTTAAGGTTTATTTTTAGTTTATTTTGTTTATTTTAGTTTAGGGTTTAGGTTTAGTTTATTTTAGGTTTAGGTATTATTTATTTTACTTTAGGTTTAGCTTTATTTTATTTTATTTATTTTAGCTTCAAGTTTTTTGTTTAGTTTAAAGTTTAAGTTTTATTTATTATTTATTTTTAGGTTTAGGTTTTTAATTAGTTTTTATTTTATATTAATTTATGTTTTTTTGATTTAGTTTTTATTTTATTTTGATTTTCCATTTTTAGGTTTATTTATTTTTAATTTAGTTTAGGTTTTTATTTATTTTAATTTAGTTTAGTTTTATTTTTTTTATCTATGTATTTTAAGGGTTTATGTTTTTTGTTTAAGTTTAGGTTTTTTAGGTTTTCTTAGTTTATTTCTTTATTTTATTTAGGTTTAGGTTTTATTTATGTTATTTTAGGTTTATTTAGTAGGTTTAGGTTTAGGTTTTGGTTTTGTGGCTCAGTGATTGTGGTGGGTTGGGGGTCAGGTGTGGTAGGGTCAGTATAGGTTTAGTGAGGGTGGTTGGGCCTTAAGGTTTAAGTTTTAGGTTTAGGTTGTAAGTTTTATGGTTTAGGTTTAGGTTTAGTGTTGTGGTTTAGGTTTAGTTTAGTGTTTAGGGTTTTAGGCTTTGGGGTTTAAGGTTTAGGGTAGTATGTTTAGGGTTTAGAGTTTAGGGTTAGCTTTAGGGTTTAATGTGTAGGGTGAGGTTTTTTTTTAATTTTTTATAAAATTTTTGTTATATTTTTAGTGTTTATGTTTTAAGATTTAGGGTTTAGGATTTAGGTTTTAGGTTTAGATTTCAGGTTTTAGTTTAATGTTTATTTTTGGTTTTTTTTAACAGAGAATAAATTTAGATTTAACATTTTTTCTTTTTCTTTTCATCAACCAAGTAACACACCAAGTTTTCTAAGACACAAGTGATGACATAGATAAAAAATGAGCATGCATAGAGCAAATCAAAAACCCTAGATAACTAGAACAGTCTCTACTATAAATACACATTTCCATAAGCAACAGATCGCATGGGTCGTTCTTCAGTTTCTCCAATTTCCATTAGAACCACACTCGCTTCTCGAGTAGCGAGATCTGCCATCATATCTCGAATCTATTCCTCTGCCACCATGATGGCTTTAACCTCCGTCGCTCCTCCCGCCTTCATAACCACCACCTCCATGTCCACCAGCACCTCTAGATCCCCCACCTCTACGTCCCTCTTTCATAACCGCCACCTCCATATCCATCATCATATCTACTAGCACCTCCAGTAGGGTTAGGGCTTAGGGTTTAGACTTTAGGGTTTAGTGTTTAGGGTTTATGGTTTTGGGGTTTTAAGGTTTAGGGTTTAGGCATAGCATAGCATTTAGGGTTTACAGTTTAGGGTTTAGGGTTTAGTATTTAGGGCTTAGGGTTTTAGGGTTTAGGGTTTTTATTTATTTATTTCTTTATTTTTTAATTTTTTTAAATTAAGTAAATGATTAGATTTAGGTTTATTTAGTTTATTTTTTATTTATTGTAGGTTTAAAGTTTTTTTAAATTAGGTAAACTGGTATGTTTAGGTTTTTTTTAGTTTATTTTTTATTTATTTTAGTTTATTTTATTTTTTATTTTTATTTAGGTTTACTTTTCTTATTTAGTTTAGTTATTTATTTTAGGTTTTTTTTGTTTAGGTTTTTTATTTTAGTGTATTTTTAAGGTTTAGGTTTAGGTTTAGGTTTACTTTTTAGTTTAGTTTAATTTTATTTTTTTTTAGGTTTAGGTTTTATTTTCTTTTTTTAGGTTTAGGTTTTGATTTTTATTATATTTATTTAGGTTTACATTTTAGGTTTTAATTTTAGGTTTATTTTTAAGTTTTATTTCTTAGTTTAGGTTTATTTTTAGTTTATTTTATTTAATTTAGTTTAAGTTTAGGTTTAGGTTTAGGTTTTATTTATTTTAGTTTAATTTATTTTAATTTAGGTTTAATTTATTTTGTTTATTTTTTTTAGGTTTAGTTTTTTTTCATTTTAGGGTTTATGTTTAATTTTTTTATTTATTTTTAGGTTTAGGTGTTTATTTAGTTTTTATTTTTATTTTTTAGGTAAAATTAATGTTTATTTTAGGTTTAGTTTTTATTTTATTTAATTTTTTTATTTTATTAGTTTATTTTATTTTTTAGTTTAGTTTATGATTTTATTTATTTTATTTTAGTTTTGTTTTATTTTTTATTTTATTTTATTTTTAGGTTTTGGTTTAGGTTTTAGTTTAGGTTTTTATTTTATTTTATTTAGGTTTAGCTTTATTTATTTATTTTATTTTTAGGTTTTATTTAGTTTAAGTTTATGTTTTTAGGGTTTAGTGTTTAGGATGGAGGATGATTTAGGAGAGTTTAGGAGGGTTAAGTTTAGGCACAGTTACAGTGGCTCAGTAAGGCACAGTAGTGGTAGGAGTCCAGTATAGTCAGGTGGGGTTGGGTGGGTTGGGGCTTTAGATTTAGGGTTTTGATTTAGGGTTTAGGAGGTCAGAGGTCAGGGCTCTTAGAAGTGGCAAGGGCCCAGGGTTTAGGATCTGGGAGGGCCTGGGTGGTAGGATTAATGTTTGGTCTAGGTTAGGGAGGTTAGAAGATTTAGTGGGTTTGGGGTAGGGTTGCAGGTTTAGATGGTTTAGAGTTTAGTAGTAGGGTAGAATTTAAGGTAGTTTAGTTTTAGTTTTTTATTTAATTATTTTTATTTAAATAAACCCGACAGGTTTTATTTAGTTTTATTTATTTTAGTTTATTTTATTTTTAATTAGCTTTATTATTATTTTATTTAGTTTTATCTAGGCTTATTTATTTTAGTTTAGGTTTTTTATTTTACTTTATTTTTAATTTATGTTTTAGGTTTAAGTTTATATTTTAGTTTAGTTTTATTTTATTTTATTTTAAGTTTAGGTTTTATTTTATTTTAGTTTTAAGTTTAGGTTTTTTTAGTTTAGGCTTTAGGGTTGAGTTTAGGGTTAAGTTTAGGGTGGATTATGATTTAGTATAGGTTTAGGGTTTAAGGTGGTAGGTTTTAGGGTTTAGGTTATTAGAGTGGGATATAGGTTTAGATTTAGGTTTAGGGTTTGGGGATTTAGGGCATAAGATTTGGTTTTAGTGTTGGGATTTAGGGTAGTATGGTAGTGCAGGTCAGGTTAGGGTTAGGGTTAGGTGTAGGTATGGTAGATTTAAGGTCATGCATGGTAGTAGAGTTTAGGTAGGTTACTTTTATTTAATTATTTATTTTTTTATTTCTTATTAAAATTAAGTAAACTGATAGGTTTAGTTTTATGTAGTTTATTTTTTATTTTCGGTTTAGGGTTTTTTTTTGGGTTTAGGGTTCAGGGTTTGGGGTTTAGGGTTTAGGGTTTTGTTTTGGGAAAAGTTAGAATTTTATTACCATAAAGGGAAAAGATATATTGTCCTTAATAGGGGTAAAGCTCAAAGTTCTACTGCTCTTAGAGCCATAAGAAACCTAAAGAGCTAAACCCCCATCTAACTACAATAGAAAATAAAAGAAAAACAAAAACAAATACAATAGCCAAAAAGCATATGAGAAAAAGGCACTGAATATGACCAATATAGCTCATGAAGGTAATAAAAGGACTAGTTAGAAGTAGCTCTTGATCCCTTCGAGAAAGAAAGATAAGCAAGATACACAACAACAACACTTGAGTTGAATGAGTAAAGCTCATTCCATCTGTAAAATTCCAACCTGCAAAAGAATTCATCAAAACACTACAAAGGCAATAATCATAGCTCAAGGGAAAAGGATAAATTAAACAATTTAGAGAGAGTTGAGAAAGAGAAGGCTTAGGCTCAGTTAAGATCATCTCAAGTGGCAACAATACATATGAGCATCCAAATGTCTTGAGAAGGGTTACAGTCATATGTAATGCTACCAACCAGAGAGAAGATAAGAGTAAACATCAAGGACAACATAGCCAGCATACCTGATATAAGCAAACCATCCAAGGCAAAATAGTCCATAGTGATCTAGGTCCTGCACCAAAATAAAGAAAATAGCCAGCCAGCAGCCAACCCACCAACCAAAACCCGCATCAGACCAATCACATAAAGCCATCAACCCATAAGTTACAGTAGAGATCAGTGCCAAGCTAAAAAAAACCTAGTAACTCCACCAAAGCAACCACCAAAAGGAAGAGAAACACACAAAAGGAGCAGTTAGCATGAATAGGAGTAAAACACGACCCATCAAAACAGTCCCAAAGGCATAACAACAACCCACGATTATTTCTAGAGCACTAATAATCCAAATCCAAGGGCAAAACCTCCACCAAAATAGAAAAATAATAGAAGATAAGCTGCACCAGAGAGAGGAATGGCATCTAGAAATTATCATCAAAATCGCCACCAAGGTAGTAGAAAAAATAACAAATCTAGCACCATCGACCAAGAGGCAAATATCAGGAAACAAGGACAGCAAAATAAACCAGAGGGAGTTAGTACGAACACCCAACCTAAATCCCAAGACACCAAGCAAAGCAAAAGAATCCAAGGCAAGATAACATCCAATCCTAAGACACCAAGCCAGAGAGTGCTATAACCTACCTTCAGCAAACACCAGACCAATCCAGTCAGAGGAACAGCTACGAGCAAACCAGTATGCATAGACAAAAAATAGCCACAACCATCTCCTCTAGTAAACAGAAACTCAAGTCTGTATAAAAAAAAAGAACCACAAAGCAGCTGTCCTCATACCTATCAAAAGAGAAAACAATGAACAAAAAGAAAACACCAACCCAAACCAGGAAAATAACCAAAAAGAATTGAAAAAACTAATGTGAAGCAAAACCTAAAGAGACCAATAACTGCCACCCAACAACCAAGCACAACAACTTAAGTTCCAATTCAGTAAACGGAGCAGCCAGCCAAAATAAGAGGTTAACCTAATATAGAGCACAAAATAAAGGGAAAAAATAATAGCAGGCATAGCCACAACCCACCTAGAGATCTCCAAAAGAAGCAAGAAATAAAATTGGTAGTCACTCTGCTAGACAAAAAACCAAGGTAAAAAAAGGCCAAGGAGAACCATCCAACCACAAGCAGCAAATCATCGAGGAAAGGAATAAGGCCAGAGGCAAACAAAGCCCCTTCCAAACCCCAAATAGTCACCATAAAAGAGAAAAGTGGAAGGCAACATCTAGAAAATGCTGCCTCCAATCCACAAGGCAGAGGGAAAAGCCAACCAGCAGAAGCCCCCAAGTGAAACCAGGAAAGGAGAACAATAACCACCAAAAGCCCAAAATTATGCCAAACTAGAAGAGACCAATAGAAACCATGAAAAAATGACCAGAAAAAATAGTCAAGTAGATGGAAGAAGCAAATAGCAGCATCCAGTAGAACCAACCATAGCAGCCAAAAATCCAAATCAAATAAGGTAAAAGATAACCAAAATAAGGGGCAAACCCAACATCAGTTAGTATAAGGGGTAGACCAAAATCAACCATAGCCACAACCTAGTAGGAGACCCGTAAAATATCACTAGTTGTGTGATAAAAGAAGCATAACATGAGCCCTAGAAAGAAAACCACTAGTCTCAGAGGATAGGAAAACCAACTAAAAATAGCACCACTATGACCCAAATAAGGGTCAGTCAAGTATACAATGAGGTAAAGAGGAAGGTGGTTTAAGTTTAGAAATAAACTAAAACCAATAAGGTAGCTTTCATATAAAGTGAGATTGACCAACACCCTAAAGAAAAATAGCAAAAACCAATTCCTGCTGAGGGAATGACTAAAAAATAAAGAAAAAATAGACTGAATAAAACCACCACAGCAATATGATAAACAAAATAGACAAAAGTTAAAATCTGAGGTAAACCAGTCCAGTATTATCCAGATTGACCAGACCATGTAGAAGCTTAAATAAGCTAAGGCTATAAAATAAAGTGAGCTCATTTAATTTAGATCCCAAATTAGCCAAGAAATCAACAAAAGCATTACCTTTACGAAGAATGTGAGAAATTTTGTAGTAAACTTGAGAAAGAGCTTTTTAGTGTGATTAAGAAGATAAAATAAGTTAGCATTCCCAATTTTATTAGTATTGAGCATATCAAGTAAAAGAAGAGCATCAACTTCAATCCAAATATTAAAGAGGCCTTTGCTAAAAAAAAAATATCAATAGCTTTATTAACAACCATGAGCTCAGCATAAATAATAGAACAAGCTTTGAGGAGGTAGGCAAAAGCACAAATGACAGTACCTTTAGAATCCCTAAGAATTCCACCACAACCATATTTGTTTGGGAAAATAGAACCATCAATATTGATCTTTATAAAATTTTCTTTAGGCTTAATCCAATGTATAATCCTAATACTCTTGTAGGAATGGTCATCATGCAAAGTCATACCCAATTTTTTAGCCACATATTTATAACCTCTAAAATGAAGATTACTAATTAAATTTGCATTAAAAAAGCATGAATTTTTTTCCTTAGTTCTAGCAAGGATCCTTCTATGGTTCATAGGCATGACTCGATATTTAGCATTATTTATATCCACCCAAATGAACCAAATAAGGGTAATAGCAATTAAATCTTTCATATGACCTTTCATAGTTTTATGGAAAGAAACTTCAAGAAGTTGATGTAACTAAAGAGAGCCATGAAATTAGTTAGTCTTAAATAAATGATCATACCATATCCAAAGTTTGGAAGCAATAGCACCATTGACAAAAACATGATTAACATTTTCAATATGAAAGAAACAATAATACTTGGAAGGTAAATAAAACCCTTTAAGCCAGAGCAATGAATCTACAGGAATGAAGTTATTCAAAATCCTCCAAGCTAAAATAACATAAGAAATGGGAATGATATTGTTCCATAGTTTAATGAAAACATTAGAGGTGTTTTGTTTATTGTAATAAAATTCCAAACCTCTTTAAGAACGAAATCTCCATTGTAAGAGAGCTTGAAAAGAATTTGATCAGATTTATTAGAAAAGATAGCGATGTTGCAAAACTTGTCAAAAATAGAAATTGAATGTAGTTCTCAAGTTTTTTTAATTCCTATTATTATTAAGCCTAAAAGAGTTAACTTTGATAGCAGTAGTAGAGTGTATAGATAAAAGGGAGTCAATAGAGCCATTTCCAATCCAATTGTCTTGCCAAACCTGAATGAATACCCCAAGATATTAAAGATTCAACAACCCATTTAATGGAGCAAAGCCTTTTCCAAACTGGAGAGTCACCAACTTTATAAGCATAGATAAGAGGGTGTTTACCTTGGTAATATTTTTCCATCATAAAATTAGCCCAAAGGCTATCATTCTTTCTAAAATTCCACCAGAGCATATGAGTGAAGGCAGACATAGCTTCATGAATAGGTTTGCAACCAAGACCACCTTCACCCAAAGGATCACAACATTTATGCTAGGATGTCTAATGCATTCTTTTAATAGAATTATTAGATCCCCAAAAAATTTATTAAGCAAGCGATCAATTCTGATAAGAGTAGAATTAGTGGGAATAATAGTTTGAATCAACTAAAAGGGCATAGAATTGAGAGTGCTTATAATAATAGTGAGCCTACCACAAAAGGAAAGTAAATGAAATTCCTAATCAAAAATTTTATTTAAAATTTTTTGAATTAACTCATAAAAAAGATGATATCATTTTCAACCTTTAAATAGATGAACATGCAAGTACTTAAGAGGTAAGTGTTGATGTTTAAAATAAGTGATATGCTGGATTTGATTGATTTTATTATTAGAGATATTTGAAAAAATTATAAAATAGATTTTGTTATCATTGATAGAAAGACCACTTTCTCTACCAAATTTATTTAAAAAAATCTTGAGGTTCTTGATATGTTGAATAGAAGCATTGCAAAAAATGATGAAATCATCTACAAAGCTTAAGTGGGAAACAGAAAGACTGCCAAGAGTTTTGTAGTACATACTAGGATTATTTAAAAATAACTCATTGATGCTCCTAGATAAGTACTCAACAACAATAGTAGATAAAGTAAGTGATAAAGGATCCCCTTGTCTTAAGCCATGGGAAGAAGGAAAGAAGCCCAACACTTCCCTATTAAGCAATATAGAAAATGAGACATTATTAATACAATTATTAATAAGAAAAGTAAATTTACAAGAAAACTTAATAAATTCAAAATATGGAAAAGGAAATCCCAAGAGATATTATCAAAAGCTTTAGTAATATCTAATTTGCAAAGAAAGTTTCCACCTCTAGTATTAGCATCTAAGTCATAAATTAATTCATGGGCAAGAAAAATGTTATCAGAAATAGATCTACCTCTAGCAAAACTAGTTTGGTTGAGAGAGATAATCTTATGAAGTAAAGGACTAAGCCTGTTGGCAAGAATTTTAGAAATCAACTTATTCAAGAAGGTGCAAAGACTAATAAGTCTAAAATCACTCCAATAGTTTGGATTATCTTTCTTAGGTATGAGAATGATAGAATTGCTAAAAACTATATATAGGAAAATAATTACCATTAAAAAAATCAACCACAGCCTCAATCAAATCACTTTTAATAATAAACCAACAATGTTGAAAAAATTGAGTAATGAAACCCTCCAGACTAGCAACAAAATCTATGTTCATGGTATTAAGAACTTTAAAAATTTCATCTTCATTAGCCATAATAGTAAGAAAATCATTATCATCATTGGTCATAATAGAAGGAATGAATTATGATTTAGAAATAGCTTCATAAGAGAAACTTTTATTAAGCATATTTCTAAAGTATTTAATAACTGAGTCCTTAATATCATCATTCTCCATAATCCATTCTCCATTGTCATCTTTAATTTTTTGAATATTATTTAAAGCTCTCTTTTTATTAACTAAAGCATGGAAATACCTAGTATTCCTGTCACTATCTGCAATATGTTTACTAACAGCTTTTTGATGCCAATAAGTCTCTTCCAAATTTTGAAAATTAATAAGTTTATCTTTTACCTCAGTCAAGTCATTAATCTTAGAAGGATCAGACATAATAGAGACCTCAAAATCACAAACCATTTTTGCCATATCTTTGATATTAGCAAAAAGGTTTTTAAAGTAATGCTTGTTCCACCGACTCAGATTTTGCTTAAGTATTTTAAGCTTAAACCAAAGTCTATTCATCCCCATAATCAAATTATCAGGATGTAAGGGAGCTTTCCAATTATTAGCCACAACATTAAAATAATCAATATGTTGAATCCACATGCTCTAAAATCTAAAAGGAGAGGAATTTTTTATTCTATTAAAATTATCTTTAAGAGAAACCAAAAGAAGAGCATTATCAGACAAGGTTTTGCTTATATGATCAATAAAAGTAATATGTCATTGAGTAATCCAATAAGTACTAAAAGGAATCTGATCCAACCTTTGTCTAAGTCTAGAGTTTTGCCAGGTATAATTAGAACCTTTAAAACCAATATCAATCAAATTACAATCAAGGATCATATTAGAAAATTATTCCATGGAATGAATATCAGGAGAGCAACCACCACTTTTTTCAGAAGTGAATAAAATAGTATTGAAATCACCACCAACAAACCAAGGTTTATTGATAGTTGTAGCAAAATTCCTCAAATTATCCCAAAGAAGATTTCTACTAGATCTAATCCCAAAACACAATAATCATCATAAGAGATTTGAGCATTGACAACTTTTTGAAAATCATCATGAATAGAAATCTCTACAAAGTTATTCCAAAAACACCAAATCTTATTACTAACATTAGGGAAAAATTTATTGAAATCGATCATTCTAGCAACATGGTTAATTTTGTTCGCATGAATAAGAGGCTCCAAAAAACATAAGTAAAGGAATATTATGTATACAACAAAGATTTATAATGTGGTTATGAATAGAGAGGGTACCAATCCCTCTAGAATTCCAAACAATAAAATTAAACATAAAAAAGGGGTTAAGAAAAGGTTAATTAAGAGAGGAGAGGGAGGCCATAGTCGATCTAGTGTTTCATAACAGTTTGGTAGGGAAATTTTTAAATCTTTTTTTTAGCATGATAAGTTTGGAAACCATTTTCTTTTCCCATATAATCATCATCTGAGAAAGATTTAACAACATTAGTCATATATTTATGAGAAATCTCCTTATTAAAATGAGTTCTCCTTCTTCCAAGACATTAGAATTTATTAAAGCCAAATGATCATTAGGAATAATAAGAGAGGGAGTAGAAACATATTTATTTAGACGCAAGTGTGAACACCAAGACCTTCCTCTTCATGGTACAAATTATTAGACAAAGCCAAATCTTTATGAGAATTTAAATCATCCTAAATCTGGAAAATAGAATTTGTCCTTTCAACCTGATTATCATGAGGTATTAAAGCCATATTCTACATTGAATTTGAATGATGCATAACATTAATACCCTCATTTATATTCTCAATCAAAGCTTCATTTTCATCAATCAGAGCTAGCAAAGATGTATGCATCGAATCGGAGGAAATAGAATCGTCATCCAAAAGTTTAGAAAAACTATTATTGCTCACATTAGAAGCCTTCAATTGCACAGAAGAAGTAAGAGGTAAAATAGGCTTATTAGGAACATTCAAAAATTTCTTTTTTTAAAGTAGTTTTTTGATATTTAACAGTGATCGACTTATGGTTAGGAATAGAAGTTTCCTTAACAATGATTTCTTTTTAGGTGAGGATGAAGAATGCAACATTCAGAATTATCATGCTAGTGGATTTTGCAGTGAGAACAAAAGATAGAGAAATTTTCCATTTCAATTCTTTGCATATAACCATAATTTTTAGATCCCAACCAAATTTCTTCGGGGTGTTTCTTGGTAATGTCTAATTAAATAAAGATTCTAACCACTGAAGGATGAAATTTTGTAGTCATTACCTGATCAATTTGCAACGGCCGACCAAGTAAAGCACCCACAATAAAAAGGAAATGATGGTTAACAAAATGAATTCGTATATTGGGGAGAGAAATCCAAATTGGAACATCTTTGAATGATTTCAAAGTAGTGGGAGCAAAGTTAGTTGATGCCCTAGTAGGATCCATAGGATCCTTTGGTTTTCCCCAAAGAATCATCGATGAAGATTCCAAGCCACAATGTCACTCCAATGAAGACATAAAATAGGTCAGCGATCTTCAATTCAAGAAGGAATATAGTGAGAATCATATAAAACAACTAGCAAGCAGTGACCAGAAAGCTAAAAATGGGAGGGGAAATGGAAATCACTAGAGCATGAGTACGAGGGCAACGGTAATAGTTTGTTTGGGTTTTAATTTATGATTTTGGTTTAGTTTAGTTTAGGTTTAGGTAGGTTTAGTTTAGTTTAGGTTAGTTTAGATTAGGTTAGAGTTTACGTTATTTTAGGATATAGGGTTTAGGGTTTGAGATTTAGGTCAGGGGTTTGTCCTGTGGTTTAGTTTTGATTTAGGAGTTTAGGGTTTAAGTTTATGTTTAGTTTAGGGGAGTTTAGGTTTAGTTTAGGGTCATTAGGCCAGTGGGGTTATGGTTTGTTTTAGAGGGCCCAGGATTTAGGGCTCAGAGTTTAGTGGCCTTAGAGTTGGCCTTAGGTCAGCCCAGTTTAGGGTTTAAGTTTGGCCCAGGTGGTTAGCAGCCCAGGCCTTTAGTCAGGTCAGGCCCAGCCTCAGTTTAGGTCAGTGGGTTGGCCCAGGGCCTAATAGGCCCAGCCCAGGCCTTTTAGAGTCAGGGCCCAGCCCTGAGTTTAAGGGTCAGAGATTTAGGTTTAGACTCAGGAAGCCCAGGGTAGGTTTAGGCCCAGAGGTTTAGACTCAGGCTCAGCCTTAGGCCTAGGGCCCAGTCAGGCCCAGAGTTTAGGTTTAGTATGGGCCCAGATCAGTAGGCCCATATTTAAGACTCCAGGCTCATTAGGCCCAGGTTTAGGCCCAGGAGTTTAGAGTTTACCAGATTTAGCCCAGTTTGTGGCCCAGGATCAGTAGGTCATGCATGCTTAGGTTTAAGTTTAGTTTAGGGTTTAGGGCAGTTTTAGGTTTAGGTTTAGGGTTTAGATTTGCAGGTTAAGGGTTTAGGGTTTAGGTTATATATTTAGGGTTTATGGTTTAAGGCTTAGGATTTAGGGTTTAGCGTTTAAAATTTAGAGTTTATGGTTTTTATGGTTTATTGTTTAGGGTTTAGGGGTTGGGGTTTAGGGTTGTAGGTTTTAAGGTTTAGGGTTTAGGGTTTTGGGATTTAGGGTTTAGGGTTTAGAGTTTAGGGTTTACGGTTTATGGTTTAGGGCTTTAGGGTTTAGGGTTTAGGGTTTAGGGTTTTGGGTTTAGTGTTTATGGTTTATACTTTTTAAGGTTTATGGTTTAGGGTGTAGGTTTTAGGTTTAGGGTTTTGGTTTTACTTTATGGTTTAAGGTTTAAAGTTTTCTTAATAGAGATTAAATTTATATTCAACATTTCTTATTTTTTTCCACCAACCAAGTAGTGCACTGAGTTTTCTTAGACACAAATGATGATATAGATAAAAAATGAGCATGCATAGAGCCAATTAAAAAGCTTAGATAACTATAATTATCTCTACTATAAAGACGCAGTTCCATTAGCAGTAGATCAGATCGGTCGATCTTTTGTTTCTCTAGTTCCCATCAGAATCTCCCCCGCCTCTCGAGTTGCAAGATCCGCCATCATATTCCTGATCTATTTCTCCGCCACCACCATGGATGTAACCTTCATCTCTCCTCCCAACTCCATAACCACCACTGCTCCAACAACCACCTCCATATTTACCAACAACTCCAGATCTCCCATCACCACTGCAATAATCCCCGCCTCCGCCTTCGCCTCCATCGCTAGATCTAGACTGAGCCTAGTTGACACTGATGTTCCTACCGTTAAGGTTCTGCCCATTATTAGGGTTTTTGTTTAAGTTTAGGTCTTAGGGTTTAGTTTTATTTCTTATTTATTTAGTTTCTTTTAGTTTAGGTTTAAGGATTATGGTTTAGGATTAGGGTTTAGGGTTAGGATTTAGAGTTTAGGTTAGGGTTTAGCATTTAGTGTTTAGGGTTTAGGGTTCAGGTTTTAGTGTTTAAGCTTTAAGGTTTCTAGGGTTTAGGGTTTAAGATTTAGTGTTTAGGCTTTTGGGTTTTGGGTTTTTATGGTTTAGGGTTTATGATTTAGGGTTAGCTTAGGGTTTAGGGTTAGTTTGGGGATCAAGGTGGGGTTTTGTGGGTTTAGGGTTTGGTTTGAGTTTAGGGTTTAGGGTTTAGGGTTTGGGTTTCAGGTTCAGGGTTTAGGGTTTAGGATTGAGGGTTTTGATTTATTTATTTATTTATTTTTAATTAAGTAAAGTGGGAGGTTTAAGTTTATTTAGTTTTTTTTTATTTATTTTACTTTTTTTAGTTTTTTTATTTTTATTTTGGTTCAAATTTACTTTTATTTAGTTTAATTTATTTATTTTAGGTTTATTTATTGTAGTTTAGGTTTTTCTATTTAGTTTATTTTTTAGGTTTAGGTTTAGGTTTGATTTTATTTTTTTAGTTTAGTTTTATTTTTATTATATTTTTTAAGTTTATGTATAGGTTTTTATTTTATTTTTTTAAGTTGAGATTTTAAGTTTTTATTTTAGGTTCATTTTTATTTTTTACCTTAGGTTTAGGTTTATTTTTAGTTTATTTTCTTTTATTTAGTTTAGGTTTAGGTTTAGGTTTAGTTTATTTTTGGTTTAAGTTTTATTTGTTTTAGTTTAGTTTATTTTAGTTTTGGTTTAGGTTTATTTTTTTTATTAAAGGTTTATGTTTTTATAATTGAGGGTTTAAGTTTAATTTTTTATTAATTTTTAGGTTTTATTTTTAAGTTTATTTTCTAGATTTATGTGTTTATTTAGTTTTTATTTTATTTTATTTTTATTTTAGGTATAGCTTTTATTTTACTTAGGTTTTTTATATTTTTATTTTAGTTTAGGTTTTATTTATTTTAGTTGATTTATGTTTTCATTTTTTATTTCATTTTCTTTTTAGGATTAGGATTAGGTTTTATTTAGGTTTTTATTTTATTTATTTTTTATTTTAATTTAGGCTTTTTTATTTATTTTATTTCTAGTTTTTATTTAGTTTAGGTTTAGGTTTTTAGTTTTTATGGCTTAGGGTTTAGGGTTTAGGGTTATTTTAGGGTTATTTTAGGGTTTTCGGGGTTAGGGTTTAGGGTTTAGGGTTTAGGGTTTCAGGTTTTTAGGGTTTAGGGTTTCGAGTTTAGGGTTTAGGTTTTAAGTTTAGGGTTTAGGTTTTGGTTTAGGATTTTAGGTTTTTAGTTTTTTTATAAAAGATAACAAATTCAAATTCAATATTTCTTTTTTTTTTTCATCAACCAAGTAACACCATAAGTTTTCTAGGACACAAGCGATAACATAGATAAAAACTGAGCATGCATAGAGCAAATCAAAAACCATAGATAACTAGAACACTTTCTATTGTAAAGGCTTGATAAGCGACTTGATAAGGTTCTTGCCTTCCCGCCCATCGAATCACTCCAACCTCTTGAATAGGGATCCCCCATCATATCCCCGATCTCTCCCTTCGCCACCATCATCGATGTAACCTCCGTCGCTCTTCCTGCCTCCATAACCACTACTACTCCGACCACCACCTCCATATCCACCAGTAGCTCCAGATCCCCCACCACCACTATGAACTATTTCTTATGCCATCACCTCCACAACAAGATCTAGACTGAGCCTAGTTGACAGTGATGTTCCTACTGTCAAGGTTTTGCCCATTCTTAGGGTTTATATTTAGGTTTAGGTTTATTAGGTTTTAAGGTTTAAGTTTCTTTTTTAATTTATTTAGTTTCATTAGGTTTAGGGTTTGGGGTTTAGGGTTTAGGTGCAGTTAGGGCTTAGGGTTTAAGATTTAAGGTTTAAAGTTTTAGGTTTATTCTTTAAGGTTTAGGACAGAGTGGGTAGGATTTAGTGTTTAGGTTTACCATTTAAGGTTTATTTTAAGGTTTAAGATTAGATTTAAGGAAAGGTTTAGCATTTAGTGTTTAGGTTTAGGTTTAGTTTAGAGTTTAGTTTTGGGTGGTGGGGTCCAGAAGCCTGGGGAGGATTTAGGGTGGAGTTTGTGGAGGTTTGGGTTTGGCCCATGGCTCTACTGCATGGTCAGGGTTTTGGGGAGCATTTAGATTTGGGGTTAGTTTAAGGTAGGGTATGGTTTTAGGGTTTATGGTAGTGGAGGGTCTGGTGGTAAAGTTTAAGAAATTTTAGGAGGGTTTAGGGTTTAGGGTGGGGTGCAGGTCCGTGGCTAGGTTTAGTTTAGCATGCAAGGGCGGCCTAGGTTTAGGGTTTAGAGTTTAGGGTTTAGAGTTTAGGATTTCGGGTTTAGGGCTTTTATGATATAGGGTGTAGAATTTAGGGTTTAAGGTTTTTTTTTAAAAACATTAAGTAAACTTGTAGGTTTAAGTTTATTTAGTTTATTTTCTATTTATTTAAGTTTATTTTACTTTTTATTTTTATTTAGGTTTTACTTTTATTTTATTTAATTTTATTTATTTATATTATGTTTATTTATTTTAGTTTAGGTTTTTTTTAGTTTTTTTTAGGTTCATGTTTATTTTTTAGTTTAGTTTTATTTATATTTTATTTTTTAGATTTAGGTTTTATTTTTATTATTTGGTTTAGGATTAGGTTTTAGGTTGTTAATTTATGTCTATTTTTAGCTTTTATTTTTAAGTTTAGGCTTAAGTTTAGTTTGAGTTTATTTTACTTTATTTAGTTTAGGTGTAGGTTTATGTTTAGTTTATTTTAGGTTTTATTTATTTTAGTTTAGTTTATTTTAGTTTAGGTTTAAGTTTTTTTTTTTTTTTAGTTTAGGGTTTATGTGTTATTTTTTATTTATTTTTTGGGTTTTATTTTTAGGCTTTTTTTTAGGCTTAGGTTTTTGTTTAGTTTTTGTTTTATTTTATCTTAGGTTTATTTATTTTTATTTTAGGTTGAGTTTTTATTTTATTTAGATTTTTTTTTAAAACTTTAGGGTTTTACTTATTTTATTTTAATTTAGTTTTTTTTTCTATTTTATTTTAGGTTTAGGTTTAGGTTTAGGTTTAAGTTTTAGTTTAAGTTTTTAGTTTATTTTATTTTATTTTTTTTATTTTGGTTTAGGTTTTAGGGTTTAGAGTTTAGGTCAACCTGGGGTTTTAGGGTTTGGTTTTAGGGTTTAGGGTTTAGGGTTTAGTTTAGTTTTGGCCTTTTAGTGGTTGGGTTTAGTGGTCTGTATTAGAGGATGGGTTTTAACAGTTTAGGGTTTAGGATTTAGGGTAGGGTTTTAGGGTTAAGGGTTGTAGGATTAGGGTTAAGGGTTTAAGGTTAGGTTTTTTTAATTTTTTACCTTTTTAATTTTTTTTAATTAAGTAAAATAGTACGTTTAGGTTTATTTAGTTTATTTTATTTTTATTTTAGTTTTTTTTTTCTTTAAGTTTTTTTTATTTTTATTTAGTTTAGTTTATTATTTTCGTTTAGGATTTTTATTTTAGTTTATTTTTAAGGTTTAGGTTTAGATTTATAATTTAATTTAGTTTTATTTTTATATTATTTTCTAGGTTTTGTTTTTATTTTTTATTTTTACGTTTAGGTTTTTATTTTATTTGTTTTAGGTTTAGGTTTTATGTTTTTATTTTAGATTTATTTTTAGGTTTTATTTTTTAGTTTAGGTTTAGGTTTTTTTTAGTTTATTTTATTATATTTAGTTTAGATTTAAGTTTAGGTTTAATTTATTTTAGGTTTAGGTTTAGGTTACATTTATTTTATTTCAGTTTTAGGTTTATGTTTTTTTTTAGTTTAGGATTTATGTTTTATTTTTTATTTATTTATAGGTTTATTTTTTAGGTTTAGGTTTTTATTTAGTTTTTAATTTATTTTAGATTTATTTTATTTTATTTTAGGTTTAGTTTTTATTTTATTTAAGTTTTTTTTTTTTTTAGTTTAATTTTAGGTTTATTTTAGTTTATTTTTATTTTTATTTTCTTTAGGTTCAGGTTGAGGTTGAGGTTTTATTTTATGTATTTATTTATTTTTTTTATTTTTTTTTTTTTAGGTTTTTTTTTTATTTTTATTTATTTAGTTTAGGTTTAGGTTTTTAGCTTTTTAGGGTTTTTGGTTAGAAATAGTTTAGGGTTTAGGGATTAAGGTGTATGGTTTGGGGTTTAAGGTTTTTTTTGTGTTTAGGGTTTAAGGTTTAGGGTTTAAGGTTTATGGTTTAGGTATTAGGGTTTAGCATTTTAGGGTATAGGGTGTAGGGTGTAGGGTTTAGTATTTTTAGGCAACTAACCAGCAAAACATCCAGCCAAACTAGAGCTAAGCAACCAACCAAACAAGGTAGCAGCCAAAAAATAGCGACCATCAAAGCCACCTACAATAAATAAAGACCAAAAGTAAAAAAAACTAAATTTTTTGCAGATCCACCAACCAACAGCAAAGCTGCAGCCAACCATCAAGGCCAATGAGCCAACCATAGCAGCAGGAATCAGCAGAAATAGTAACAGAGCCAAGAATAGCCCGAACCACATATAAGTTCATCCCATAATAGAAAGAAATGACAAGCTAATGGGCCATCTAGCCAACAAGCAAACACCACAAAATTTTTTTAAAAAAAACCACCAGAAAGGGGAATGAAAACTAGATGGGAGATAACAGCTCTAAAGAGAGTAACTCAGCCAAGAAAGAAACAAAGCCCACATCCAGGCTTAACCAATAATCATGATAACAAATAGTTGAAAATGGAAGCAAAAGGGTGGAAAATACCATAGCCATCATGCAACCACCAGCCAATAAACCCTCACAAGAAAAAAAAGGATGCTAGGGAAAAAGGCAAACAAACAAGCTTTGAAGCCTGCCAATCACCAGGAAATCCTAAAACCAACAAACATAGCAGGAGACCAACATGAGGAGAGAGCCACCAAAACTAGAGGGAAACAAAAGCTCAGTAATACCAACCAAAAATAATTTAGACCTCCATTTGAAGGAGATACCATTCTTAGGGTTCATGTTTAGGTTTATTAGGTTTAAGGGTTTTGGTTTATTTTATATTTTATTTAGTTACTTTATGTTTACATTTAGGGTTTAGGGTTTAGGGTTAATGGTTTAGGGTTAGGGTTTAGGTTTTAGGGTTTAGGGTTTTAAGATTTAAGCTTTAGAGTTTAGGGTTTAGAGTTAGGGTTAAGGGTTTAGGGTTTAAGGTTTTTTAGGATTTAAGGTTTAGGGTTTATGGTTGTAGGTTGAGGCTATAGGGTTTAAGATTTAGGATTTAAGGTTTATGATTTTTTTAAAATAAATATGTAAACTAGTAGGTTTAGGTTTATTTAGTTTATTTTTTATTTATTTCACTTCATTTTATTTTTTATTTTTATTTAATTTTTTTTTCTATTTTTATTTAGTTTAGTTTATTTATTTTAGGTTTACTTATTTTAGTTTGATTTTTTTATTTTATTTTATTTTTTAGGTTTAGGTTTATTTTTTGTTGAGTTTTATTTTTATTTTACTTTTTAGGTTTAGGTTTAGGTTTAGGTTTTTACTTTAGTTTTTTAGGTTTAGGTTTTAGGTTTTTATTTTAAGTTTATTTTTAGGTTTTATTTATTAGTTTATGTTTAGGTTTATTTTATTTTATTTTATTTTATTTTATTTTATTTTATTTTATTTAGTTTAGGTTTAGGTTTAGGGTTTATTTATTTTAGTTTAGGTTTTGGTTTATTTTATATTATTTATTTTACTTTTATTTTTGGTTTTGGTTTTTTTAGTTTATGTTTTAGATTTTATTTTAAGATTTATTTTTTAGGTTTAGCTTTTTATTTTAATTTATTTTTATTTTACATTTTATTTTTATTTTATTTAGGTTTTTTATTCTCAAGTTTATTTTATTTTGTAGTTTAGTTTAGATTTTTATTTATTTTATTATTGTTTATTATTATTAGTTTATTTTATTTTATTTTTAGGTTTAGGTTTAGGTTTTAGTTTAGGTGTTTTTTTTTATTTTAATAGAGAATAAAATCATATTCAAAATTTCTTCTTTGTGATTTCATCAAATTTTTCTAAGAAATAAGTGATGACATAGATTAAAAATAAGCACGTGTAGAGCAAATCAAAAACACTAGATAACTAGAGCAGTCTCTACTGTAAAGACACAGTTCCATAAGCAATAAATTGAATCAGCCATTCTTCAGCTTCGCTAATTCCCATCAGAGCCTCCCCATCCTCTCGTGTAGCGGGATCCACCATCATATTCAGATCTCTCCCTCTGCCCCACCACGGTAACCTCAGTAAGCCTCCACGCCTCCATAACCACCCTTTCCACCACCTCCATATCCACCCGGCACCTCTAGATCCCCACCACCAATGTCGATAACGCCTCCACCTTAGCCTCCACCATCTGGGTGACGGTTGACGGTGATGTTCCTGCCATCAAGGTTCTGCCCATTCTTATGGTTTATATTTAGGTTTAGGTTTATTAAGTTTTAGGGTTTAAGATTATTTTTTAAATTTATCTAGTTACTTTAGATTAGGTTTATGGTTTAGGGTTTAAGGTTTATGGTTTAAGATTTAGAGTTTTTTTAAAAAAAATTAAGAAAACCAATAGTTTAGGTTTATTTAGTTTATTTTTTATTTATTTTATATTTTATTTTTCTTATTTTTATTTAAGTTTAATTTTTATTTTATTTATGTTTTTATTTTTAGGTTTATTTTGCTTCTTAGTTTAGTTTAGGTTTCTATTTATTTTATTTTAGTTTAGTTTTTATTTTTTATTATAAATTATTTTTAGTTTTCAGTTTAAGTTTAGGTTTAGGTTTTTATTTTATTTTATTATATTTAGGATTAGGTTTTTTTTATTTTATTTTTAGGTTTTATTTTTAGGCTTATTTTTTAGGTTTACATTTTTATCTAGTTTTATTTTATTTTATTTTAGGTTTATTTTAAGTTTATTTTATTTTTATTTTATCTTTAGTTTTTATTTTATTTAAGTTATTTATTCTTAGGTTTATTTTATTTTATTTTTGTTTAGTTTAGGTTTTTATTTATTTTATTTTATTCTTAGGTTTATTTTTATTTTACTCAGTTTAGTTTTTTTATTTTAGTTTAGTTTATTTATTTTAGTTTCTTTTTTATGTTTAGGTTTTTATTTCATTTTTTTAGGATTAGGTTTTTGGTTTTTAGTTTATTTTATTTTATTTAGTCCAGGTAGGTTTCATTTATTTTAGGTTTAGGTTTTATTTATTGTATTTTAGTTTATTTCAGTTTAGGTTTAGGTTTATTTTATTTAATTTATTTTAGGTTTAGGTTTTTATTTTATTTTAGGCTTATTTTATTTTTATTTTATTTTTAGTTTTTATTTTATTTATGTTTTTTTTAGTTTTATTTTTTTAGCTTAGTTTAGGTTTTTATTTATTTTGATCTATTTTAATTTTCAATTTTTATATTAATTTATTTTTTTAGGTTTAGGTTTAGGTTTTAGTTTAGTTTTTTATTATTTTTTCTTTTTTTCATATTATTTAGGTTTAGGTTATTTATTTAGTTATTTTATTTTTAGGTTTTATTTAGTTTAGGTTTATATTTTCAGGTTTTTTTGGTTTTAGGGTTTAGGGTTTAGTGTTTAGGGTTTGGGGTCTAAGGTTTAGGGTTTAAGGTTGTAAGTTTAGGTTTCCTGGTTTAGGGTTTAGGTTTTAGTGTTTAGGATTTAGGGTTTTAGGGTTTAGGGTTTAAGGTTTAGGGTTTAGGATATATGGTTTAGGGTTTTAGGGTTTAGGGTTTAGTGTTTAGTGTTGTAGGTTTAGGGTTAGTTTTAGGGTTTAGGGTTAGGATTTTTTTATTATTTATTTTTTATCATTTTATTTTATTTTTAAATTAAGTAAACTAGTAGGTTTAGTTTGATTTAGTTTATTTTTTATTTATTTTAGTTTATTTTATTTTTTATTTTTATTTAGGTTTATTTTTATTTAGATTTTTATTTGGTTTTCATTTTATTTTAGTTTAGGTTTAATTTTTATTTTATTTAGGTTTTTTATTTTTTTAGTTTAGTTTAGGTTTTTTATTTATTTTATTTTAGTTTAGTTTTTATTTTTTTATTTTTTTCATTTTAGTGTAGGTTTAGATTTAGGTTTAGGTTTTTAGATTTTTAGGGTTTAGGGTTTAGGGTTTGGGGTTTAAAGTTTAGCATTTAGGGTTTAGGGTTTAGTGTTTAGGGTTTAGGGTTTAAGTTTTACCAATTAGGGTTTATGGTTTAGTGTTTTATGGTTTAGGGTTTGGGGTTTAGGGTTTAGGGTTTTAGTTTTAGGTTTATGGTTTAGGTTTTAGTTTTGTTTTTAGAGTTATTTGTTTATAGGGAACAAATTCAGATTCAACATTTCATCTTTTTGATTTCATCAACCAAGTAACACAACAAGTTTTCTAAGACACTAGTGACGACATAGATCAAAAATGAGCGTGCATAGAGCAAATCAAAAACCATAGGTAACTAGAACTGTTTCTACTGTAAAGACACAGTTCCATAAGAAGTAGATCAGATCAGCTATTCTTCAAATTCTTCGGTTCACATTAGAAGCTTCCCAAGTAGCGGGACCCACCATAATATCCCCAATTTCTTCCTCTGCCACCACCATGGTTGTAACCTCCGTCGCTCCTCCTACCTCCATAACCACCACTTCCATGTCCACCAGCACCTTCAGATCCCCCACCAGCACTATGATAACAACGGCCTCCACTGCTAGATCTAAATTGAGCCAAGTTGTGAGATATTCTTTCGAGTTCATTCTTAGGTTTAGGTTTTGGTTTATTACATTTTAGGGTTCAATTTTACTTTTAAAATTATTTATTTACTTTAGGTTTTGGTTTAGGGTTTGGGTTTTAGGTTTAGTGTTTGGGTTTAGGGATTTAGGGTTTATGCTTTTAGGGTTTAGGATTTAGAGTTTTAGGGTTTATGCTGTTAGGGTTTAGGGTCTAGGTTTAGGGTTTATAATAGTAGGTTTAGGATTTAATGTTTAAGGTTTTTTTTATAATTAAGTAAACTGATAGGTTTAGGTTTATTTAATTTATTTTGTATTTATTTTAGTTTATTTTATTTTTTAAAGTTTTTTTTGATAATTAAGTAAACTGGTAGGTTTAGGTTTATTTAGTTTTTTATTTATTTATTTAGTTTTATTTTTTTTATTTTTTATTTATATAAATTATTTAATTTTATTTAGTTTTGTTTATTTACTTTTGGTTTATTTAATTTAGCTTAGTTTTTTATTTTAGTTTATTTTTTAGGTTTAGGTTTAGGTTTAGGTTTAGGTTTCAATTTTAGGGTTTGGGGTTTAGGGTTTGGGGTTATAGGTTGTAGGTTTTAGGGTTTAACTTTTAAAGTTTAGGATTTAGGGTTAAATATTTTAGGGTTTAGGGTTTAGGGTTTAGGGTTTTAGGGTTTTAGGGTTGTAGGTTAAGGGTTTAGGGTTTAGGTTTAAGGTTTTTTTAATTTTTATTTATTTTTTTATTTAGGGTTTAGGGTTGTAGGTTTAGGGTTTAGTGTTTAGGGTTATAGGTTTAGGGTTTAAAGGTTTTTTTGCATCATAAAATTATGCAAACCGGTAGGTTTAGGTTTATTTAGTATATTTAGTAAATTTTTTTATTTATTTTACTTTATTTTATATTTTAGGTTTATTTATTTTAGTTTAGGTTTTTTATTTTAATTTATTTTCTATGTTTAGGTTAATTTTTTTAATTGAGTTTTATTTTTAATTTATATATTAGGTTTAGGTTTTATTATCTATTTTTAGTTTTAGGTTTAGGTTTCTATTTTATTATTTTATGTTTAGGTTTTAGGTTTATTTTTAGGTTTTATTTTTTGGTTTAGGTTTTTGTTTATTTTTAGTTCATTTTACCTTATTTAGTTAAGTTTAGAGTTAGGTTTAGTTTATTTTAGGTTCAAGTATAGGTTTTATTTATTTTAGTTTAGTTTAATTTAGTTTATGTTTAGGTTTATTTTATTTTTATTTTAGGTTTAGGTTTTTTAATTTAGGGTTTTTATTTTATTTTTTATTTATTTTTAGGTTTTATTTTAAGGTTTATTTTTTAGGTTTAGGTTTTTTTTTAATTTTTTTATATTTTATTTTAGGTTCATTTTATTTTTATTTTACATTTAGTTTTTATTTTATTTAGGTTTTTATTCTTCAGTTCAGTTTATTTTTTAGTTTATCTTAGGTTTTTATTAATTTTATTTTAGTTAATTTTTATTTTTTTATTTGTTTATTTTTAGGTTTAGGTTTTTTATTAATTTTATTCTAGTTTAGGTTTTTATTTTATTTTATTGTAATTTTTTTACTTTTAGGTTTTATTTAGTTTAGGATTAGTTTTTTAGTTTTTAGGGTTTAGGGTTTAGGGTTTAGGATTTAGGGTTTTATTGTTTAGTGTTTTAGGGTTTAGGGTCTAGGGTTACGGTTTAAGGTTTAGGGTTTAGGGTTTATAGTTAGTTTAGGGTTTAGGGTTTATAGTTAGTTTAGGGTTTAGGGTTTAGGGTTTAGGGTTAGTTTAGGGTTTAAGGTTTAGGATTTTTGGGTTTATGGTTTAGGGTTTAGGGTTAGGGTTAGGATTTAGGGTTTAGCATTAAGGGTTTAGGGTTTAGGGTTTAAGCTTATAGGTTTAGGGTTGTATGTTTAGTGTTTAGGGTTTAGTCTTTTAGCATTTAGGGCTTAAGGTTTAGGGTTTAGGTTTTATTTATTTTAGTTTAGGTTTATGTTTATTTTATTTTATTTATTTTAGATTTAGGGTTTTTTTTGTTAATTTAGGGTTTAGGTTTTATTTTTTATTTAATTTTAATTTTTTTTAGGTTTATTAATCAGGTTTAGATATTTATTTAGTTTTTCTTTTATTTTATTTTAGGTTTATTTTATTTTTATTTTATTTAAGTTTATTTATTTTAGGTTTATTTTATTTTTTAATTTAGTTTAGATTTTTATTTATTTTATTTTATTTTAGTTTTTATTTTATTTGATTTTATTTTTATGTTTAGGTTTTTATTTTATTTAGGTTTAGATTTTTTTTATTTATTTTATTTTTAGGTTTTATTTAGTTTAGGTTTATAATTTTATGTTTTATTCCGTTTAGGTTTAGGTTTTTAGATTTTTTGGGTTTAAGGTTTAGGGTTTAGGGTTTAGGGTTTAGGGTTTAGGGTTTGGGGTTTAGGGTTTATGGTTTAGGGTTGTAGGTTTTAGGCTTTAGGGATTCAGGTTTATGGTTTAGGGTTTAGTGTTTTAGGATTTAGGGTTTAGGGTTTAGGGTTTAGGGTTTTAGGGTGTAGGGTTTAAGGTTTAGGGTTTAGGATTTCGGGATAGTTTTAGGGTTTAGGGTTTATGGTTAGGGTTTAGGGCTTAGGGTTTATGGTTTATGGTTTTAGGGTTTAGTGATTTTAGGTTTAGGGTTTAAGGTTAGGGTTTAAGTTTTAAGGTTTTGGGTTTAGTGTTTAACTTTATAGTTTAGAGTTTTAGAGTTCAAGTTTAAAGTTAACAGGTTTAAGTTTAGAGTTTAGGTTTATAGTTTAGTATAGGTTTAGGTTTTAGTTGATTCTGATTTAGGTTAGTTTAAGTTTGAGTTTAGAGTTTTAAGGTTTAGAATTTAGGATTTAGGTTAAACTTAGGTTAGTTTTAAGTTTAGGTTTAAATTAGGGATTGCAGTTTAGGGTTTAGCATTTAGGATTTAGGGTTAGTTTAGGGTTTAGGCTTAAGGTTTAAGGTTTAGGGTTAAGGGTTTTTTAGGGTTTATGGTTTAGGATTAGTTTTATGGGTTTAGGGTTTAGGTTTTAGGGTTTAGGATTTAGTGTTTAAGGATTAGTGTTTAGGGTTTAGGCATTTTTTAAAATGAAAAAATTAAAGAAATCTGTAGTTTTAGGTTTATTTAGTTTGTTTAGTTTATTTTATATTTTTATATAGGTTTATTTTTAATTTTTATTTAATTTAGTTTATTTATTTTTTGATCATTTAAACTAGTTTAGCTTTTTCAATTTAGGTTATTTTTTAGGTTTAAGTTTAGGTTTATATCTATTTTTTAGTTTAATTTTATTTTTATTATAATTTTTTGGTTTAGGTTTAGTTTTTTATTTCACTTTTTTTTTTTAGGTTTAGGTTTTAGGTTTTTATTTTAGGTTTATTTTTAGGTTTTTAGTTTTTAGTTTAGGTTTGGGTTTATTTTTAGTTTATTTTATTTTATTTAGTTTAGGTTTAGGTTTATATTTAGTTTATTTTTGGTGTAGGATTAGTTTTTATTTATTTTAATTTAATTTATTTTACTTTAGGTTAAGGTTTATTTTTTTTTTTTTTTTAGGTTTAGGTTTTATTTTTAGTTTAGGGTTTAGGTTTTTATTTTTATTTATTTTTAGGTTTTATTTTTAAGTTTATTGTTTAGGTTTAGGTATACTTAATTTTTATTTTAATTCATTATAGGTTGATTTTATTTTTATTTTACATTTAGGTTTTATTTTTAGGTTTATTTATTTATTTAGTTTAGTTTAGATTTTTATTTATTTATCTTTAGTTTAGTTTTCATTTTTTTTAATTATTTTAGTTTTAGGTTTAGGTTTAGGTTTAGGTTTTAGTTTAGGTTTTTATTTATTTTTATTTTATTTAAGTTTAGGTTAATTTATTTATTTTATTTTTAGGTTTTATTTAGTTTATGTTTAAGTTTTTAGGTTTTTAGGGTTTAGGGTTTTGGGTTTTGGGTTTTAGGTTTAGGGTTTAGGATTTAGGGTTTCAGGTTTAGGGTTTTGGTTCTAGGGTTGTAGGTTTTAGGGTTTAGGGTTTGGGGTTTAGGGTTTGGGTTTAGGGTTTTTGGGTTTAGGGTTTAGGGTTTAAGGTTTAGTTAGGGTTTTATAGTTTTAGGGTTTAGGGTTTAGGGTTTTGGGTTGTAGATTTAGGTTTTAGGTTTTATTTATTTTAGTTTAGTTTATTTTCATTTATGTTTATGTTTATTTTATTTTATTTATTTTAAGTTTAGACTTTTTTTAGTTTAGGGTTAAGGTTATATTTTTTATTTATTTTTATGTTTATTTTTTAGGTTTTTATTTAGTTTGTATTTTTTTATTTATTTTAGTTATATTTTATTTTCATTTTATGTTTAGTTTTTATTTTATTTAGGATTTTTATTTTTATGTTTCTATTTATTTTTTTAGTTTAGTTTAGGTTTTTATTAATTTTATTTTAGTTTTGTTTTTTTTTAAATTTAGGTTTATGTTTAAGTTTAGGTTTTAGTTTAAGTTTTTATTTTATTTTGATTTAGGCATTTTTTTATTTTATTTTTAGGTTTTATTTAGTTTAGGTTTAGGTTTTTAGGTTTTTAGGGTTTAGTGTTTATGTTTAGGATTTACGGTGTAGGGTTTGAGGTTTAGGGTTTAGTGTCTAAGGTTATAAGTTTTAGGGTCTAGGGTTCAGGGTTTAAGGTTTAGGGTTTAGGGTTCTGGGTTTTAGGGTTTTAGGGTTTTAGGGTTTAAGGTTTAGGGTTTAGGGTTTAGGGTTAAAGGTTAAGGGTTTAGCATTTTAGTGTTTAGGGTTTAGGGTTTAGCATTTAGGGTTATAGGTTTAGGGTTTAGGGTTTAGGGTTTAGGGTTTAGGGTTTGGGTTAGTGTTTAGGGTTTTGGGTTTTGGGTTTTAGTGTTTAGGGTTTTAGGTTTAAGGTTTTGGGTTAGGGTTTAGGGTTGAGGGTTTATGGTTTAGTGTTTAGGCTTTAGGGTTTAGAGTTTTTGGGGTTTAGGGTTAGCTTAGGGTTTAGGGTTAGATTAAGGTTTAGGGTTTAGGGTTTAGGGTATTTAGGGTTTTAGGGTTTAAGGTTTAGGGTTTTGAGGTTAGGGTTAGGGTTAATGGTTTAGGGTTTTTTATTTTTATTTTAAGGAAAGGTTAGAATTTTATTAACATAAAAAAAAGGGATACAATGTCCTAAATAAGCTCAGTTCTACTCTGAGCTATAAGAAACTTAAAATATACATCATGTACAAAAGATAAAAAAACAAGCTAAAAAAGCAAAAGAGGAAAAGACACAGATTAAGACTTATACAATATAAGAAAAAAGATAGTCAAAAGACTTATCAACAGCGGCTCATGATCCCTTTTTGGGAGGCAAGATAGCAAGATCCACATCAACAACACTAAGCTCCAAGCAAGGGAGAGCCACAACCAACCATCAATAAACACCAGACCAATCTAGGCAAAAAAAAGGATGCTATCAATCCAACATGTAGTGACAAAAAGCCACCAGGTATTAGCCACTAGTAAAATCAACCATAACCAACATAAGAAGGAAAAAACCACAAAGTAGTTGTTCTCATGCCAATCAAAAGAGAAAACAACCAACCAATAACAATCCCCAACACAAACTAGGAGAAATAATCAAAAAGCATTGAAAAGACCAAAGCTAATCAAATCTTGAAGAGACCAACAACTGCCACTGAACAACCAACCACAGCAGCAATGGATCCAATATCGTAAGGGGGCGGCCAGCCATAATAAAGGCTAACCCAAAATAGAGCCCAAAATAGGTGGAAGAAAAAAATAATAACAAGCATAGCAACAACACTCCTAGAGATCATCAAAAAAAAGAAAAAAAAGAAATGGTAGTCACCCAACCAGACAAACAACCAAGGAAGCAAAAACAAAAGAGGACCAATAGTAAATGAGGAAGGAGAGAAAACAGGCCAATGGAAAGCAAAAGTTACCATAACCCCAAGAGCAATCACCACGAAGGAGAAATAGAAAATCAATAAAAACCAAGGAGCTACAACAAATCCTCCAAGCAGAGGAAAAATGCTTTATTTAGTTTATTTTGGTTTTTAATTTATTTAGGTTTAGGTTTTACTATTAGTTTAGTTTTAGGTTTCTATTTTAAGGTTTAGGTATAGGCTTAGGTTTATTTAGTGTTAGTTTATTTAGGTTTAAGTTTATTTATTTATTTTATTTTAGTTTAAGTTTATTTATGTTTTAGGTTTAGGATTAGGTTATATTTTTTAGTTTATTAGTTTTATTTTTATTTTGGTTTTTTATTTTAGGTTTAGTTTTATTTTATTTAGTTTATTTAGTTTTGATTTTGCTATTTATTTTTTATTTATTTAGGTTCAGGTTTAGGTTTTATTTTTATTTTTGTTTATTTTAGTTTATTTTAGTTTAAGTTTATTTAGGTTTAGGTTTAGGTTTAGGTTTAGGTTTTAGTTTATTTTTTATTTTACATTTAAGTTTTATTTTTTGGTTTAGGTTTTTAGTTTAGTTTAGGTTTAATTTTATTTATTTAGTTTAGGTTTTTTTATTTTGGCTTATTTAATTAGGTTTATTTAGTTTAGTCTAGGTTTAGGTTTAGGTTTTTATGTTTAGGTATTAGTTTAGGTTTTAGGTTTATTTCTATTTTATTTAGTTTAGGTTTAGGTTTAGGTTTATTTAGGATTAGATTTTAGGTTTATTTAGGTTTAGTTTTAGGTTTAGGTTTAGGTTTAGGTTTAGGTTTTTAGGTTTTGCTTTTAGGTTTAGGTTTATTTATTTATTTTAGTTTAGGTTTATTTATTTATTTTTTAGTTCATTTAGTTTAGGTTTAGGCTTAGGTTTAGGTTTAGGTTTAGGTTTAGGTTTAGGTTTAGTTTTTAGTTATATTTATTTAGGTTTAGGTTTAGGTTTAAGTTTAGGTTTTATTTTTTTATTTACTTTAGTTTTTACTTTTATTTTTATTTTTTTGTTTTATTTTATTTATTTTAGTTTAGGTTTTGGTTTAGGCTTATTTATTTAGGTTTTAGTTTAGGTTTAGGTTTTGGTTTAGAGGTTTAGGTTTAGGTTTATTTTAACTTTTTAGGTTAAAGTTTTTAGTTTAGCTTATTTTAGTTTAGGTTTTACTTTATTTGGTTTAGGTTTATTTTATTTATTTATTTTAGTTTAGGTTTAGCTAAGGTTTTATTTTTCAGTTTTTAGGTCTATGTTTAGGTTTATTTAGGTTTAGGTTTAGGTTTTAGGTTATGATTTAGGTTTAGGTTTATTTTTAATTTTTTAAATTTTTAATTTTATTTATTTAGTTTAGGTTTAGGTTTTTGGTTTATTTTTAGGTTTAGGCTTAGGTTTAGGTATTTTAGTTTTTAGTTTTTTAGTTTAGTTTAGGTTTAGGTTTAGGTTTATTTTAGGTTTAAGTTTAGGTTTTTAGGTTTTGATTTAGGTTTAGGTTTTTAGGTTTAGATTTATGTTTATGTTTAGATTTAGGTTTTAGGTTTAGGTTTATTTAGTTTAGTTTAAGTTTAGGTTTAGGTTTAGGTTTAGGTTTTATTTTATTTATTTATTTATTTTAGTTTTGCTTATTTTATTTAGTTTATTTATTTTGGTTTAGGTTTAGGTTTTTATATTTATTTTTCTTTATTTAGCTTAGTTTAGGTTTAGGTTTAAGTTTAGGTTTAGGTTTTTTTTAGTTTTTAGGTATAGGCTTAGGTTTAGGTTTTTATTTTTATTTTAGGTTTAGGTTTATTTAGTTTAGGTTTAGGTTTAGGTTTATTTATTTAGTTTATTTAGGTTTATTTAGGTTTATTTTTTAGTTTATTTATGAAGTTTTAGGTGTAGGTTATGATTTTAGTCTATTTACGTTTATGTTTTTAGTTTATTTAATTTTAGGTTAAGGTTTAGCTTTTTTATTTTAGGTTTAGGTTTTAGTTTAGGGGTTAGGGTTTAGGGTTTAGGGCTTACAATTTAGGATTTAGGGTTTAGGGTTTACGGTTAGTTTAGGGTTTAGGGTTTTGGGTTTTGGGTTTAAGGTTTTTTAGGGTTTAGGGCTTAGGGTTTAGGGTTTTTTTAAATAAAAAAATTAAGCAAACTGATAGGTTTAAGTTTATTTAGTTTATTTTATAGTTTTATTTATGTTTATTTTTTTTATTTAGTTTGGTTTATTTATTTTAGTTTAGGTATTTTATTTTAGTTTACTTTTTAGGTTTAGGTTTAGGTTTATGTTTAATTTTTAGTTTAGCTTTATTTTTATTTTATTTATTAGGTTTAAGTTTTATTTTTTATTTTTATGTTTAAGTTTAGGTTTTTTTTTAAGGATTAGGTTTTAAGTTTGTATTTTAGTTTTAGGATTAGCTTTACTTTTAGTATAATTTATTTTATTTAGTTTAGGTTTATGTTGAGGTTTAGTTAGATTTTTATTTAGTTTTTATTTTATTTTATTTTAAATTTATTTTATTTTTATTTTACATTTATGTTTTATTTTATTTAAGTTTTTTATTTTTAGGTTTATTTTATTATTTTAGTTTAGTTTAGGTTTTTATTTATTTTATTTTAGTTTAGTTTTAAAATTTTTTATTTTATTTTATTTTAGGTTTAGGTTTAGGTTTAGATTTTGGTTTTAGTTTACATTTTAATTTAAATTTATTTATTTTATTTTATTTAGGTTTAGGTTTATTTAATTATTTTATTTCTGATTTTTATTTTGTTTAGGTTTAAGTTTTTTGGTTTTTAGGGTTTAAGGTTTAGGGTTTAGGGTTTAGGGTTTAGGGTTTAGGGTTTTAGGGTTTAGTGTTTAGGGTGTAGGGTTTTAGGTTTAGGGTTTTAAGTTTTAGGGTTTATGGTTTAAGGTTTAGGGTTGTAGGTTTAAGGTTTATGGTTTAGGATTTAGGGTTTAGGATTTTAGGTTTTTAGGGTTTATGATTTAGGGATTTGGGTTTAAGGTTTAGGGTTTAGGATTTTATGGTTTAGGTTTAGGTTTAGGTTTAGATTTATTTGATTAGGTTTCTTTATTTAGGTTTTATTTAGGTTTTATTTAGGTTTATTTTGTTTAGTTTAGGTTTAGGCTTAGGTTTTTGGGTTTAGGTTTTAGTTTAGGTTTAGGGTTTTAGGTTTATTTTCATTTATTTGGTTTAGGTTTTATTATTATTTATTTATTTTAGGATTAGGTTTAGGTTTATTAAGGTTTAGGTTTTAGGTTTATTTAGGTTTAGATTTAGGTTTAGGTTTAGGTTTAGGTTTAGGTTTTTATTTAGAGTTAGGTTTAGGCTTTTTAGGTTTAGGTTTAGGTTTTTATGTTTAGTTTAGGTTTGTTTATTTTCATTTAGTTTAGGTTTAGGTTTATTATATTTATTTTTTCATTTATTTAGTTTACGTTTAGGTTTTATTATTTAGTTTTAGGTTTAGTTTTTAGTTTTATTTATTTAATTTTAGGTTTAAGTTTTAATTATTTTATTTAGTTTAGTTCATTTTAGTTTACGTTTAGGTTTAGGTTTTTTAGGTTTAGTTTAGGTTTTAGTTTAGGTTTAGGTATTATTTTATTAGTTTATTTAAGTTTTTATTTTTATTTTTATTTTTATTTTTTGATTTATTTTATTTATTTTAGTTTAGGTTTAGGTTTAGGTTTTGGTTTAGGTTTTGATTTTATTTTAATTTTTTAGGTTTGGGTTTTTAGTTTAGTTTATCTTAGTTTAGGTTTAGATTTTTGGGTTTACGTTTATTTAGGTTTAGGTTTATGTTTAGGTTCAGGTTTATGTTTAGGTTTTAGGTTTAGGTTTAGGTCTAGGTTTATTATTTATTTATTTAATTTATGTTTTGGTTATAAGTTTATTTTGGGTTTAGGTTTAGGTTTATTTAGTTTAGTTTAGTTTAGGTTTAGGTTTTATTCAAGTTTAGGTTTTTTAGTTTTTAGTTTTTTAGTTTAGTTTAGGTTTAGGTTTAGGTTTATTTTAGGTTTAGGTTTAGGTTTTTAGGTTTAGGTTTAGGTTTAGGTTTTAGGTTTAGGTTCATTTTGGTTTATTTAGTTTAGTTTAGGTATAGGTTTTATTTAATTTATGAATTTAATTTAGTTTTATTTATTTTATTTAGTCTATTTATTTAGGTTTAGGTTTTTAATTTTAATTTTATTTATTTAGTTTAGTTTAGGTTTAGGTTTAAGTTTAGGTTTACGTTTAAGTTTTTTTTCATTTTTAGGTTTAGGTTTAGGGTTAGGTTTTTATTTTATTTTTTGGTTTACATTTATTTAGTTCAGGTTTAGGTTTAGGTTTATTTAGGTTTATTTTTTAGTTTATTTATTTAGGTTTATTTTGGTTTAGGTTTAGGTTTTTATTTTAGTTTATTTAGGTTTAGGTTTTTAGTTTATTTAGTTTTAGGTTTAGGTTTAGGTTTTTTATTTTAGGTTTAGGTTTTAGTTTATGGTTTAGAGTTTAGGGTTTACGGTTTACAGTTTAAGGTTTAAGGTTTAGGGTTAGTTTAGGGTTTATGGTTTTTTAGGGTTGTAGGTTTAGGGTTTAGGGTTTAGGGTTTAGGGTTTAGGATATAGTGTTTAGGGTTTAGGGTTTAGGGCTTAGGGTTCTTTTCTTTAAAATTAAGTAAATTGGTAGGTTTAGGTTTATTTAGTTTATTTAATATTTTTATTTAGGATTATTTTTTATTTTTATTTAGTTTAGTTTTTTATTTTGTATTTATTATTATTTTGTTTAGGTTTTTTAGCTTTAGGTTTTCGTTTGTGTTTATTTTTTAGTTTAGTTTTATTTTTATTTTATTTTTTAAGTTTCAGTAATATTTTTATTTTTAAGTTTACGTTTAAGTTTTTATTTTATTTTTTAGGTTTAGGTTTTAGGTTTTTATTTTAGGTTTATTTTTAGGTTTCATTTTTTTAGTGTAGGTTTAGGTTTATTTTTACTATAATTTATTTTATTTAGTTTAGGTTTATGTTTAGGTTAAGTTTATCTTAGGTTTAAGTTTAGGTTTTTCATATTTTAGTTTAGTTTATTTTAGTCAAGGTTTAGGTTTATTTTATTTTTATTTTAGGTTTAAGTTTTTTATTAAGCTTAGGGATTAGGTTTTATTTTTATGTTTATTGTTTAGGTTTAGGTTTTTATTTATTTTTTATTTTATTTTATTTTAAGTTTATTTTATTTTTATTTTACGTTTAGGTTTTATTTTATTTAGCTTTTTTATTTGTAGGTTTATTTTATTTTTTAGTTTAGTTTAGGTTTTTATTTATTTTCTGTTAATTTACTCTTTATTTTTTGTTTTATTTTTTTTTAGGTTTAGGTTTAGGTTTAGGGTTAGGTTTTAGTTTGGGTTTTTATTTTATTTTATTTCATTTATTTTATTTTATTTAGGTTTACATTTTATTTATTTATTTTATTTTAAGGTTTTATTTAGTTTAGGTTTAGATTTTGGTTTTAGTTTACATTTTTATTTTAATTTATTTATTTTATTTTATTTAGGTTTAGGTTTTTTTATTTATTTTATTTCTGATTTTTATTTTGTTTAGGTTTAAGTTTTTTTGGTTTTTAAGGTTTAAGGTTTAGGGTTTAGGGTTTAGGGTTTAGGGTTTAGGGTTTTAGGCTTTAGTGTTTAGGGTCTAGGGTTTTAGGTTTAGGGTTTTCAGTTTTAGGGTTTATGGTTTAAGGTTTAGGGTTGTAGGTTTAAGGTTTATGGTTTAGGATTTAGGGTTTAGGATTTATTTTATTAGGGTTTATGATTTAGGGATTTGGGTTTAAGGTTTAGGGTTTAGGATTTTATGGTTTAGGTTTAGGTTTAGGTTTAGATTTAGGTTTTCTTTATTTAGGTTTTATTTAGGTTTTATTTAGGTTTATTTTGTTTATTTTAGGTTTAGGCTTAGGTTTTTGGGTTTAGGTTTTAGTTTAGGTTTAGGGTTTTAGGTTTATTTTTATTTTATTTAGTTTAGGTTTTATTGTTATTTATTTATTTTAGGATTAGGTTTAGGTTTTAGGTTTATTTAGGTTTAGATTTAGGTTTAGGTTTAGGTTTTTTTATTTAGGTTAGGTTTAGGTTTAGGTTTAGGTTTTATGTTTAGTTTAGGTTTGTTTATTTTCATTTAGTTTAGGTTTAGGTTTATTATCTTTATTTTTTCATTTATTTAGTTTACGTTTAGGTTTTATTATTTAGTTTTAGGTTTAGTTTTAGTTTTATTTATTTAATTTTAGGTTTAAGTTTTATTATTTTATTTAGTTTAGTTCATTTTAGTTTACGTTTAGGTTTAGGTTTTTTTGGTTTAGTTTAGGTTTTAGTTTAGGTTTAGGTATTATTTTATTAGTTTATTTAAGTTTTATTTTATTTTTATTTTTATTTTTTGATTTATTTTATTTATTTTAGTTTAGGTTTAGGTTTAGGTTTTAGGTTTTGGTTTGATTTTATTTTAATTTTTTTAGGTTTGGGTTTTAGTTTAGTTTATCTTAGTTTAGGTTTAGATTTTTTGGGTTTCGTTTATTTAGGTTTAGGTTTATGTTTAGGTTGGGTTTATGTTTAGGTTTTAGGTTTAGGTTTAGGTCTTTATTATTTATTTATTTAATTTATGTTTTGGTTATAAGTTTATTTTGGGTTTAGGTTTAGGTTTATTTAGTTTAGTTTAGGTTTAGGTTTTATTCATGTTTAGGTTTTTTAGTTTTTAGTTTTTTAGTTTAGTTTAGGTTTAGGTTTAGGTTTATTTTAGGTTTAGGTTTAGTTTTTTAGGTTTAGGTTTAGGTTTAGGTTTTAGGTTTAGGTTCATTTTGGTTTATTTAGTTTAGTTTAGGTATAGGTTTTATTTAATTTATGAATTTAATTTAGTTTTTGTTTATTTAGTTTATTTATTTAGGTTTAGGTTTTAATTTTAATTTTATTTATTTAGTTTAGGTTTAGGTTTAGGTTTACGTTTAAGTTTTTTTCATTTTAGGTTTAGGTTTAGGGTTAGGTTTTATTTTATTTTGGTTTACATTTATTTAGTTAGGTTTAGGTTTAGGTTTATTTTATTTTATTTATTTTAGTTTAGGTTTAGGTTTTAGTTTAGTTTATTTAGTTTATTTTTAGATTTAGTTTTAGTTTAGGTTTAGGTTAGTTTTTATTTAGTTTAGTTTATTTTATTTTAGTTTTTATTTTTTAGTTTAGGTTTAGGTTTATTTTATTAGTTTTTTTTTTATTTTAGGTTTATTTTTTTTTAGTTTAGTTTAGGTTTATTTATTTTTTTATTTTATTTTTTTTTATTTTTTTATTTTAGGTTTAGATTAGGTTTTATTTAGTTTTATTTTATTTAATTTATTTTATTTTTATTTAGGTTTAGGTTTATTTATTTATTTTATTTTAGGTTTATTTTATTTAGTTTAGAGTTTAGGTTTTAGGTTTAGGTTTAGGTTTATTTTTTTTATTTAAGTTTATTTATTTAGGGAGGTTTTAGGGTTTATTTTATTTTGGGTTTTAGGTTTATAGGTTTAGGGTTTAGGTTTTATTTAGGTTTAGTTTAGGTTTAGGTTTAGGTTTTATAGTTTAGGTTTTAGGTTTAGGTTTAGGTTTTAGTTTAGGGTTTAGGATAGTTTAGGGTTTAGTTTATTAGGTTTAAGTTTTTTTAGGTTTATTTTATTTTAGTTTAGTTTTAGGTTTATTTAGTTTTAGATTATTTTTTTTGGGTTTAAGTTTTTTAGTTTTTTTTAGTTTTAGGTTTATTTTATTTTTGTTTATATTTTAGTTTTATTTTATTAGTTTTTTAGGTTTATATTTTTTATTTTTTATATTTTAGGTTTTATTTAGATTTATTTTATTAGGTTTATTTATTTAGTTTATTTTAGGTTTTTTTTTTTATTTTATTTTTAAGTTTATTTTATTTTTTTTTTTTTTTTATTTTTAGGTTTAGGGTTTAGTTTTATTTATTTTAGTTTAGTTTATTTTGTTTTATTTTATTTTATTTTATTTTGTTTATTTTTTAGGTTTTTTTTTTTTAGTTTAGGGTTTGGTTTATTTTTTTATTTTTAGGTTTATTTTTTTAGTTTATTTTATTTTAGTTTATTTTATTTTATTTTTATTTTGGGTTTTTTATTTTTTGTTTAGTTTAGTTTATTTATTTTATTTTATTTTATTTATTTTTTATTTTAGGTTTAAGTTAGGTTTATTTTATTTTATTTTTATTTTATTTTAGGTTTAGGTTTATTTATTTATTTATTTATTTTTTAGGTTTATTTAGTTTAGGTTTTATTTTTTAGGTTTTAGGGTTTAGGGTTTTATTAGGGTTTAGGGTTTTGGTTTTAGGTTTAGCATTTTAGGTTTTTATTTAGGGTTTAGTGTTTAGGGTTAAGGGTTTAGTGTTTAGGATTTAGGTTTAGTGTTTAACCTTTAGGGTTTAGGGTTTTATTATTCTTAGGGTTTAGGGTTTAGGGTTTTAGTTTAGTTTATTTTAGTTTAGGTTTATGTTTATTTTTGGATTGGCCATTCTTTCGTTTCTCTAGTTCCCATCAGAATTATCCTAGCCTCTCAAGTAGCGGGATCCACCATCATATCCGCGATCTCTCTCTCGACCACCACCACAATTGTAACCTCTGTTGCTCCTCCCCCCTCCATAACCACCACTTATGTGACCACCACCTCCATATCCATACACCCCCACCACTGATAGCTGCAGCCTCCACCTTCACCTCCACCCAGTCTAGGGATCTGGTTGTGGTGATGTTCTTACCATCAAACTTTTTCCCATTCTTAGGGTTTAGGTTTAGGTTAAGGTTTATTATGTTTTGGGGTTTAGGTTTATTTTTTAATTTATTTAGTTACTTTAGGTTTATGTTTAGGGTTTGTGGTTGTGGGTTTAGGGTTTAGGGTTAGGGTTTAGGGTTTAGGGTTTAAAGTTAAAGTTTAGTTTAGGTTTTAGGGTTTAGGGTTAGTTTAGGTTTAGTTTAAAATTAGTTTATGGTTTAGGGTTTAAGCTTTAGGGTTTAGGGTTTTAGGGTTTATGCTTTTAGGGTTTAGGGTTTAGGGTCAGCATTTAGGTTTTTTTAGGGTTTAGAGTTGGGGTTTAGTGTTTAGGGTTGTAAGTTTATGGTATATGGTTTATGGTTTAGTGTTCAAGGTTTAGGGTTTATGGTTTTTTTTAAATTAAGTAAATCGATAGGTTTAAGTTTATTTAGTTTAGGTTTTATTTTTTATTTTTAGGTTTAGGTTTAGGTTTTTATTTTACTTTTTTAGGTTTATGTTTAAGGTTTTTATTTTAGGTTTATTTCTAGGTTTTATTTTTTAGTTTATTTTAGTTTATTTTATATTATTTAGCTTAGGTTCAGGTTTTATTTATTTTGGTTTCATTTATTTTAGTTTAGGTTTAAGTTTATTTTATTTTGTTTATTTTATTTTTATTTTAGGTTTAGGTTTTTTCTATTTATTTTTAACATCTATTTAAGGTTTACTTTTGAGGTTTAGGTTTTTATTTTATTTTATTTTATTTTAGATTTAATTTATTTTTATTTTACGTTTAGTTTTTCACTTTGTTTAGGTTTTTTATACTTAGGTTCATTTTTATTTTTTAGTTTAGTTTAGGTTTTTATTTATTTTATTTTAGTTTATTTTTATTTGTTTATTTTAATTTATTTTCAGGTTTAGGTTTAGGTTTTAGTTTACTCTTTTATTTTATTATATATTTTTTATTTTATAAAGGTTTAGGTTTTTTTATTTCATTTATTTTAGATTTTAATTTAGTTTAGGTTTAGGGTTTAGGGTTTAGGGGTTTAGGGTTTAGTTTAGGTTTAGGGTTTTTTATTAGGGTTTAGGGAGTTTAGTTTTTTTTGTTTAGAGGGTTTAGGGTTTAGGTTTTATTTTATTTTTTAGTTTAGGTTTATGTTTTATTTTGATTTATTTATTTTTTTTAGTTTAATTTATTTATTTTAGGTTTATTTATTTAGTTTAGGTTTTTATTTAATTTATTTATTTATTTTTATTTAATTTATTTAGTTTTATTTTATTTTATTTTTTTAGGTTTAGGTTTATTTTTTTTTATTTTTTTTAGGTTTAGTTTAGGTTTTTATTTTTTTATTTTTTTTTGGTTTAGGTTTAATTTAGTTTATTTTATTTTATTTAGTTTAGGTTTAGGTTTATTTATTTTAGTTTAGGTTTAGGTTTATTTATTTTATTTAGTTTATTTTGGTTTATTTATTTTATTTATTTTAGGCTTAAGTTTTTTTTAGTTTAGGGTTTAGGTTTTATTTTTTATCTATTTTTAGGTTTATTTTTTAGGTTTTGGTTTTTATTTAGTTTTTATTTTATTTTATTTTAATTTTACATTTAGTTTTTATTATATTGAGGCATAATCATTTTAGGTTTATTTTATTTTTTTAATTTAGTTTAGGTTTTTATTTATTTTATTTTACTTTAGTTTTTTTATATTTTTTTTAGGTTTAACTTTAGGTTTAGGTTTAGGTTTAGGTTTAGGTTTTAGTTTAGGTTTTTATTTATTTTATTTATTTTATTTATAGGTTTTATTTAGTTTAGGATTAGGTTCTTAGATTTTTAGGGTTTAAGGTTTAGTGTTTAGGGTTGAGGGTGTATGGTTTTAGGGTTTAGTGTTTAAGGTTTGGGGTTTAGGGTTTAGGGTTTGGGGTTGTAGGTTTTAGGGTTGTAAGTTTAGGGTTTTTAGGATTTAAGGTTTGGGGTTTAGGGTTTAAGTTTTAGGTTTAGGGTGTAGGTTTTAGTTTTTGGTTTAGGGTTTATAGTTCTTTTCTTTTATTTCAACAAAGAACAAATTTAGATTCAATATTTCTTATTTTTGATTTTGCTAACAAAGTAACAAACCATGGAAGTGAGCAATGATGCTTGGGCTAAAAACCTCGTGTTCCAGGATGTCAGACTATAGACCCATTACCATTCAATCTTACATAAATCAACACATGAATAGGGGAAAGAGAACTCAACATTCATACACTTAAGCTATAAGCACATGTGTTTCTTATGTATTTATGACTAGCATCATAATACATATTATTATTCATTTATAAGATTTTGAAAAATATATTTGGATTTAATAGTGATAAAAGCCACAAATATATTAAATTAAATCTACAAATGCAAGCTTACGTAAAGGAAATCCATTTTATTTTACTTGATTTTGAAAGGATGGATGCATGAATTAAATGACATACCAAATTTAACATGATTGGAAAGAGAACAATCAAATATAAGCATGTGATTCATTCAACCAAACTAGTTCTTAAGGACAATCAAATCAAATAAGATTCTTTAAAGCAAACCAAAGCTTCTTTATTAATTAAGTTTTGGTTTTGATTTGATTTAAAGAGGAGAAGAGAAATCATCACCTGTTGTGTTAAACCCATTCCCACATTAGTGATTTGATTTAATTTAAGGAAATGTAATTAAGTTGAGGTTATGGGTTAATTAAGTTGAACCCTTAATTAGATGAATTAATTATCTTACCTGTCACCTTAAAGTAATTAACTAAATATTTGTGAGTCAACATGATATGCATGGAAAATAAACCTACAGTGATCCTAGGAAGTAAAAGGGGTCTAATGCAATTGGCTCATGATTAATAATTAATTAGATTAAAGGACTTAATGAATTACTCTTATGATTTTCTCACACATGTGGACTAACCATAATGTCATTAGACTCCTTTAGGTTATTAAACACCAAAATTTTTACCCCATGATTTAATTAATTAAGGTCTGATGTGATTATGATTTAATTTGATTAAGTGATTTAATTAATTAGTTAAATCTTAGTTAATTTCATTTTGGAAGCATACCTGAGCTCAAGAGGCGGCTCGAATATTGAGGAAGCTTCATCTAGTGGAGGAAGCCTTGTTGGCGACAATTGGATCAATTCCTTGACATTAAAGGCCGAACCAACGATTTGGAGCTCAGCTTTGATCGAAGACCCACCTCTGGTGCTTGCGAAGCATGGGAGATGATTCGTTCTTTCTCTACAAGGCTTAGGGAAGGTGCGTGCAAAGTTAATTTGAGTTTGCTGGAGAAATGGGAAAGTTATGTTAGAAATGGGAGTGTCCTATTTTGGGATGGATGGGAATGGCATTTTTCGATCGAGGAAAGAGCTTGGGAGCTTAGGGAATGGCTCTAGCCAGTTGTCTTGGGTAGCTAGGCCTCTGAGGAATGATTTTTGTGTGTATTTGAGTGGAAATGAAGGGGTGTATACCTCCCTTCATCTTGATCAGATGGTGGGATCGGGTTTGGCTTCTAGTGGCCGTCCGACCATCTTAGGGAGTCGTGGCTTGCAAGGAGGAGGTGAGTTGGCTCGACTTGGTTGGTCGAAGGTGTGAAGGTGGCTGCCAAAGAGGAATCATGGGTGTCCTATGGGTTTCAAATGCTCCAATGTTGAGGGTGAGGTGATTTCTCCTCCCATGGATCATGGCGACCCAACCACCCCTTGGGTTAGGTTGGGTAGTGTCCTAGGTGCCTAAGTGGACCATTGGGAGAGTACTAAGTGGCCAAGGAATGAAAATGACCACATACATGGGTGATTTGTCTCATGTGATGCCCTTGACCCAATGATAGAATGATCATTTGGCATTGGATTTGATTTGGCCAGATTTGAATGAGGAAAAAGTGGGTTAGCCCAAATTTCAAGTTAATTGGAGTTGATTTGGTTATGTTTGGCTCAATTTGACTCATTTAGGTAAAATTGGGTTAGGTTGGGTCAAGTTAACCAATTGGTCAAATTGTGTCAAATCAAGGGTTGGGTCAAGTTCATATGATCATTTGGGATGATTTGGTTAAATTGCTTTGGTTTAGTTTGGCTTGGATTTGATTTTGGCTAATTTGAATTCATTTGGGTCAAATGGGTTAAGTTGACCAATTTGACCAAATTGGCCAAATTGGCTTGGGTTGGGAGTTGGTTTAGGTTAAGTTGACCAATTGAAGATGATTGTAGACTTTGGTTTCAATTAATTTGGATTTTGTTTTGATTTAGGCCAACTTGAACCTTTAGGTCAATTTGGGCTAAGTAGGTCAATTGGGTTCAATCAAGGCTTTGGTCAAGTTCAACAATTAAATGAACTTGAGCCATTTGTTGCAATCAATTTGGCTTATATTTTGATTTGACCCAATTTTGTCTTTTAGGTCAATTTGGGTCAACTTGGGTCAAGAGGGCCAATTAGATTTGGTTTGACTTAATTAAAGGTCAAATCATATTCAAATATTGATTTTGATTTGGCATGAATCATTAGTTTCAAGGGATTTGGCTTAAGTTCCAATTTGGCTAGTTTGGGTTCATATGGGTTAAGGGGTTGACTTATTTTGACTCAATTTATGACAATTGATCAACCTAGGGTGATCAACAATCATGATGGGAGATTTTGATGGACTTGGTTCAATCCAATTTGAGTAGAATTAAAACTTGGCTCAAATAGGTCAAATTGGCCACTTTGGGTCAAGTAGACCAATTGGGTTTAGTTGGCTTGATTTTGGGTTGAGTTTGATTTAGTTGAGTTTATATATGGATTTGGGATTGATATATAAATTCAATTGTAATTGGCTTGGGTTCAAATGGGTTTTTGTTCATTTGAAAATTTCAAGTAAAAAGGGTTAAGTTGGGTTTGACTTGGGTTGAATTTGGTTTATCTTGGTGATTGCAGATTTCATTTATATTTCTGAATATGTTTAAAGGTATGATTGATTTTGGTTAGGTTAAGTCCATGGAGTTGGGTCATGTGGCTTAGGTTTTGATTTTGATTTGGTTTGATTTAGTTTTGATGATTTAAATTCATATTTCATTTAAATTTATGAAGAAGATTAAAAATATGATTGATTTGTGAGAAAATCAATTGAGTTTGACTTGAATTGGACTAAGATTTGGCTAAGTCCATGGGATAGGTCATATGGCTTAGGAAGGGTTTTGATATAATTTGTTTTAGTTTTTATCATTTGAATGTAGATTTGATTTATATTTAGGAAGATAATTCAAGATAAAAATTTATTATGAGAAAATCAATTGATTTTGGATTGATTTGGAATAAGATTTGGCTTAGTCCATGGGATAGGTCATAGGGCTTAAGAAGGGTTTCAAGTTTGGATTTGATCATGGGCTTCAATCATTTGGTTTTGGAATTTGGGTTTGGATTTAGATTTGAATTTGATGTTTGAATTGAACTTGAGGTTTTGTTTGAGAAGTTGAACATGGATTGGATTTGGGTTGTAGGGTAGGTGGATTATCCTAATCCCTAAGGCATAACCTAATCTATGGTTAACCCTTCTAAGTATTTAGGCTTAGGTTAAGTGGTTACCTAATTGTTAGAAGTATCTTATATCTAAGGAAGTCTTAGTGTCTAGAAGACTACTAAGTCTAAGATGGGATGATTGAATCCACACTCCAAAAGTGAGGTCAATAGGCCTTAGGCTTCATAGTGTTTCCCTTGGAGATAGATGATTAGAAGACCGAAGAAAAGTTTCACATTATAGACTCAAATATGTCTTTCAACACTTTTCTTGGGAGACCATGGATACATGAGAACAACATAGTTCCATCCTCTCTACATCAGTGTATGAAGTTTGTGAGAGGTGAGATCATCTACTGTGTCAAAGGAGATCTCAAGCCATTTATAGTTCACTAGGTCAGCATATATAAGAATGTGGCTACATCCACGAAAATCAACAAGTCTATTCTCCTTGGCCAAAGTTAAAAAAAATGAAAAAAATGAAAAAAAAAGAAAAGGAAAAGAAAAAAGAAAAAGAAAATAAAAGCAAGTGGAAATAGACTTGGAGGAGGAAATGGAGCGATATTAGATTCCACACAGTTGGTTACTCCATTCAAACATATGGGTAGGATGACGACCTCCACCAAGTAGAGGAAGAGTCAGTTCAAAGGCAATCCAGGGTGGAAAATCTCATTATTGGCCACCCAATAGAAGATATGTCCCATAAAGGTACACCTACATATAGAAAATCTAGTTCTTAGGATGAGTCTTATATGGTTAGCACGACTCTTCTCAATAGTAGATTCCCTTAGAGGTGACACTTGAGCTAGATAGTGATGAAGATCGGACTCTAAAGTAAAGTATAAGTGCATCCAATTCTATATGTGAAATAATTAGGCATCAATTGGGAACCTTAGCTTTAACCCCACTTTCCTCTCAAAAAGTTGAGGGTTTGGTAGTTAAGGAAGTTCCTAAGTCATCCACAGGTGTGAAGACTTAGAGGTTCTTTCTGGGAGCATTATCCTCAAGTCAAGAAGTTGATGCAGAAGTTAAGGATGATTCATATAAATATTTAATAGAATTACATTTTGATTGGTACTTGCCTTGTGTTCATAATTTAACAAAGAAAGGGTTAATCCACATACTTGGTCAAAGCACAAGTCATTGAAAGAATATGGAAGAACAAATGAAAGCTCTCAATTAAGATTGGGACTAGGATTCGGTACTGTGGGTCCAGTTAATGATGATGATTACTGCTTAGTCATCACTAATCATTTGGAACCTGATAGGTTCTTTTCAAATCATATTAACACATATATGAGGTTGTGCTTAGAAACTTGGATGATTTAGATGATTTTGAAGTCAAAGATGCACACCGAGTTTAAAGAAGAGATCAAGTCAACCATCAACGAGCTCAAGAAAATCAACTTAGAAACTGAAGAAGATCCATGCTCGATATAAATTAATTATTTGTTGAATAAAATTGAAACCAATGACTTAGTTAGGCTATTGATTGCATTTTAGGACTACTTTGCATGGAGTTATGAAGAGATGCCTACATTGGCTCATGATGTAGTGGTCAATAAACTAGCAATAGAGCCTTACTAACCTATCGAGCTCCTAGACACATACGATTAAACATAAAACAACATGTCATTTCTAAAGTCAAGAAACTAATCTATGCTGGCTTCATCTAGGAAGAAAAATACCTTACCAAGTTAGCCAACGTTATCCCAGTTAAGAAAAAGAATGGCCAAATTCACATATGCATTGATTTTAGGGATTTAGGCATGCCCGAAATATTAATTTCCACTACCAATCTTGGAGCTCATTGTGGACATTGCCTCATCTCATGCAGTCTTCTATTTCATGGATGGCTTATCTGGATATAACCAAATAAAGATGTCCACTAAATATGAAATAAACACTACTTTTAATATCCCGGTCAGATTCTTTTGCTATAAGGTCATGCTTTTCAGCGTTAAAAAAGTCGGTGCCCCATATCACGGTGTGCGATCGACCCACTAAGAAGGGGCTATATCAAACTTATCTTATCTCAGATTTACAAATCCGAAGGGATAGTCTACTGGCTGTGGGGTAGAGCTAGCCAACCTAAGGGGTTGCCTTTCAGTGTGCAATGGTTATGCTAGGAAGAAGGCGTAGCAGACTTACATCTTCTAATGCAGGGAACAACAGCTGGGGTGACTTGTTGGTAGCACAACAAATGGAAGCAAACTTAGTGAATATCATTGGGGACGAATATCAACTAAAGAGTAGTTAAGCAACTTTTATTTAGAGTTTTGCTGACACTGTCCTAAAGATAGGATGCACACTTAGAAAAGGTACCACTAAGGGTGTCCTAATCCACAAGTGAATATATATTTTATTTATATGTTTGTGTGGACCTTGTTGGTGTGCGATGGACCACATTGAGAATGGGCTATATCGGGCTTGACCTATCTCAAATTTACTAGACCAAGGGAGAATCTACACATCCATAGGGCGGATTCTCCAACCATAGGGGTGGATACTGGGAAAGGAGAATTTTTCATTCCGATAGTAACCCAGGTAATCCAGGTAGTGTCTAAATGGGGTTGCAAAGGACGTGATCCATATATAATTCCCATAGGGGAGATGTTGCTAGGGGCATTATCCTGAACCCTGGAAAAGAAAGCTTATAAGTGCACAGTGGCCAACTCAACGAGAAAGTGTAGTAGACTTACAATTGCCATGAGTGGTATATCCTAAGGTGCAAGAACCAACCAACCTAAGGTGTATCCATCAGCATGAGCGGTGTATCCATCAACATAGTAAGAACCAACCAACCTAAGGTGCCCTTCAGTGTGCAATGATCAATCTGGAAAGAAAGCATGTATGCTTACAATTTTCCAAGTGGAACTGATCATCGGGATAGTTTGTTATCGACGGGAAAGATACTATCTAACCTAGAGCGACTACTAGCGAGGGAGAAGGGCTGGACGGACTTGAAGCGGTCAAGAAGCCACTAGGGCCTTATCCTAAATCTCAAATATACTCGGATCGATTGCATGAAGGCTAATCGATGAAGAAAGTATAGCAGACTCACATCTTCTTAAATGAAGCCAACATGAGGTAGCTTATCGGCCATGTAATAAAGCCTACCAAACTAATAAGGCACTCATCAGTGTGCAGTGGCCAAGAAAGGAAGAAAAGCATAGTAGACTTACATCCTCGAAAGCAAGAATACCACTGGGGTGACACACTAACAGGGTAGCACATCAACCCGACCTAGAGCAGTTGTTGAGTGAGTGTCTCTAGGGGCATTATCTCAACTCAGAGTAGCTTGAGATAAAAGATATGTGTTTATTTTATATGTTTGTGTGTAGTTAGTATTTGTGTTATGTCGATGAAGGATAGGATGCCACTTAGGTTCCTTACACCCACCCTAAACACGTCATGGAAGATTTTCAAATAAAAATTCTTTCAAGATGTAAGAGATTGAATTCGAAATGGAATTTTCATTGATGATAATTATTTTTAAACATGATTTATAATATTTCTTTAAGTAGAGCCTGTTGATTGGAAGCATTGGGCGCTATCTCTTATGATTACTAAGTTGATAAGATCCTCCTAGGTAGGCCTTCTCTATAGCAAATGGCCCTTCCCAAGTGGGTTCAAACTTGCCTACCATCCTACATTGAGCAACAATCAATCTCCTTAGAACTAAAATAAGCTTTCCATCTTGAAAAGCTCTAGGATAGACAAACTTGTTGTGAGCTTGAATCATTTTAGCTTTGTACAACTCGATATTTTGGCATGCTTGTAGGCATCTCTCCTCCAAACCTTAGAGATCTTATAACTATAACTTGGTGTTCTGCTCTATTGTGATCTTTCTAACCATAGCTATCCTTAGTTATGAGAGTCAAACTTCTAATGGTAGAATGGCTTGGGTTATGAAGAAAGGAGTAGAATGAGTTGGAGTCTATATGTTGTGATAGGACCATAAGGCTTCAACTAACTGCTCATGCCACTGTCAATTATTATTGTCGAGTGTCTTATTCAGTATTTGGATGAGAGTTTTGTTGAAGGCTTCTGCTAAGCCATTTTCCCTCAAGTAGTCAATGGTAGAATATCTCCAATCTATGTTGTGTCTCAGGAAAAGTTGTTGATCTCAGTTCTCTTGAATGCAGTACCATTATTAGATATAATTCATCGAGGCACTTTAAACCTATATACGATATGGTTCCTAAAAAAGTAGAGCACATGCTGAGTTGTGACCTATTTGAGCAGAATTGCCTTTGGCCATTTGGAAAAGTAGTTAGTAGCAGCTAAGATGAATTGATGACCCTTGGAATAATAAGGATCAATTGGACCCACTATGTCGGTACCCCAACACTTGAATGGCCATGAGGCCAATGTAGAATGTAGAATATTGGGTGGTTGTTGTAGGACCACACCATGTATTTGACATTGGTGGCATCACCTAGCCATATCCATGCAATCTTTGATCATCACCTAGTCTCTTGATCTTAGTTTTCATCTTCGGACTAGATTGGTTGGCTCCACATAATCCTGAGTGTATTTTGATCACAAGCTTATAGGCTTCATGCTTTTTAAAACAACATAACCACATATGATTGAAAGACCACCAATACAAGACACCATCCACAAGAGCAAAGGAAAGTGCTCTCTACTTCATCTGATAGGCTTGAGACTTCTCTTGAGGTAATTTGCCTTTATTTTGGTAATCCATGAAAGGTTTCCTCCAATATAACTCATCATCCTTCTTGGCAATGGAACCTCCCCTTCAAGAGTGTACTTTTTGATGAGTTCAATACCAATAAAAGATAAGACTTGTCTATTTTGGACCTTTATTGATATGGACTCATCCTTGGACATGCAACTCTTTAGCTTGGTTAAAGCATACGCTACGGTGTTCTCTCCTCGAGAAATCTTATAAATGCTAACTTTTAGGATTTGGGCCAACAAGTCCATGGTGTAATTGAAGTTGTGATGGAGCTTGTGATTTATAACTTTATAGGCCCAATGATTTGGCTGATAACTAGTTGAGAATCTCCAAAGATGTTGATGTTCTGGATGCTTAGAGTAATGGCTAACTCTAGGCCTCGAGCCTCATATTCCTTCATTATTAGTGCAAAGATTAGACAGATGATATGAGAATCTCATCACATCATGGTCCCAAGTTAAGAACTATTCCTACCCTTGCTTTTCTTAGAATAATAGATTGTGATTCTTCTCCTCTTTGAGATAAAGCCACACCATCAAAGTACATCTCCCAGCGGTGAATGCTACTATCCTCTAAGTTCATGATTTGTTCATTAGAGATATCATCATTGAGAGGAGAGTCAGCAGGAAGTGGGTGTGCTGCTAAAAAATCTGCTAGCGCTTATCATTTCACTGCACAGAGGGGCGTGAAGGTAATGTCAAACTGCAAGAGGATCATGGACCATGCTGCCAACCATTTGGATAGCATTAGTTGTGACATGAGATACTGTATTGGATTGATATTAGAGATTAAGTTCACCTTATGAGGAAGCAAGTAGTGCTATAGCTTTCGGGATGCAAAGATTAAAGCTAGGCAATGCTTCTCAATGTGTTGATAATTAGCCTCTATAGGGATTAGACGAAAGCTAAGGTAGTAGAGTGCATATTACTTCCCTTCATCATTGGCTTCGACCAACAAAGCACCAAGTGAGTCATCTAACATAGTAATGTAAAGTATGAGCACCATGCCTGGGATAGGGGTAGTTAGAACTGGTGATGTCATCAGGTAATGCTTGATGTCTTCGAAGGCATGCTCATACTTGTCATCCCACTTAAACTTGACATCCTATTTTACAAGTGCTGAGAATGGATGACATCTTTTTGATAAGTTGGATATATAGCATCTTAGAAATGCATACCACCCTTGGAATAATTTAAGTTGAGTTAAACTTTTAGGGGTGGCATTTCTAATATCGTCTTGATCTTCTTAAGATTGATTTTGATTCCCTGAGGTCAAACAACAAACCCAAGGAATTTTCCTAAAATCAGAATGCACACTTCAAGGGGTTCATTTTGAGATTATATTGTATTAATTGTTCGAAAAGTACTCTCAAGTCAAAGAGATGTCTTTCTTTTCTCTACTTTTGACCACGAGATCATCGACATAGCACTCGACTTGATGATGAATGAGTTCGTCAAAGACTCGAGTCATAACTCTCTAGTATGAGGCACCGTCATTTTTAAAGCTAAAAGGCAAAACCTTATAGCAATAGATTTCGATCAGGATTCTAAAAGAAATATTTCTTTCATCTTCAAAGGCCATCTTTATTTGGTAATATCTAGATGAGCCATCCATGAAAGAGAAGACTGCATGAGATGAGACAATGTTCACCGATCAAATCTATAGCTTATGGAACTATCTTTACAGTATAGATAGTTTTAGTTATCTAGGATTTTTGATTTGCTCTATGCATGCTCATTTTTATCTATTTGCTTGTGTCTTAGAAAACTTTGTGTTACTTGGTTGATGAAATCAAAAGAAGAAATGTTGAATCTAATTTCTTCTATAAAAAAAACTAAAACCAAAACCCTAAAAACTAAACTAAACCCTAAACTAACCCTAAACCCTAAACCCTTAAACCAAAAAACCCTAAACCCTAAAGCCTAACCCTAAACCATAACCCTAAACCCTAAACCATATGCCAAAACCAACACTAAACTCAAACCTAAAACCTAAACCTAAACCTAAACTAAATAACTTAATAATAAAATAAATAGAAAACCTAAACCTAAATAAAATAAAATAAAACCAAAACTAAAAACCTTAAAGAGCTAAATAAAATAAAACTAAACATTAAATCAAAATAAAATAAACCTAAAATAAAATGAAATATAAAATAAACCTAAACCTAAAAAAGACAAAATAAATAAAATAAAACATAAACTCTAAACTAAACCTAAACAGATAATATTTAATGAGCAAAATAAAGCTAAACCTAAACTATAAAATACAACCTAAACCTAAACTAAATAAACTAAACCTAAGCTCTTAAAATAAATAAACTAAACATAAACCTAAATAAAAAATAAACCAAAATAAACCTAAAATAAAACCTAAACCTAAACCTAAAAAAATAAATTAAACCTAAACTAAACCTAAAATAAACTAAACCTAAACCTAAAATAAAATAAAACTAAACTTAAAATAAGCAAACCTAAACCTAAACCTAAAATAAACTAAAATAAAACCTAAACTAAAAATAAATAAACTAAATTAATAAATTAAACTAAATAAATAAAATAAACAAAATAAAATTAAATTTAAATAAACTAAATAAACTTAAACCTGTCGGTTGTTTTTTTTAAAAGACTCTACCATAAACCCTAAAACCCTAAATCCTAAACTGAGCCCTAAATACCCCACAAATACCTACTGCCTAACTCTAAATCCTAAACCTATACTAATCCTGACTCTCTAAACCACCCTGAAGCAAACCAAACCCTTAAACCCTATTACATGACTCTAACTAACCCACCCTACTGACCACAAATCATTACTGACTCCCACTAAACCACACTCCTGACTAAACCTCCCTACCTAAACCTAAACCTAAACCTAAAAGATAAATAAACCTAAACTAAAAAAAAAAAATTAAAAAAAATTAAAAATTAAAAACCTAAACTAAAACCAAGACCTAAACATCAAAATAAATAAAAATAAAAATAAAATAAAATAAAATAAATAAAAACCTAAACTAAACTAAAATAAATAAAAACCTAAACTAAACTAAAAAAAATAAAAAATAAACCTTAGAATAAAAAACTTAAATAAAATAAAAAGTAAATGTAAAATTAGAATAAATTAAACCTAAAATAAAATAAAATAAAAACTAAATAAAAGCCTAAACCTAAAAAATAAACCTAAAAGTAAAACATAAAGATAAATAAAAAATAAAACTTAAACCCTAAACTTAAAAAAAAAACTTAAACCAAAAATAAAAATAAAATAAACAAAATAAAATAAACTTAAACCTAAACTAAAATAAACTAAACTGAAATAAATAAAACCTAAACTAAACCTAAACCTAAACCTAAACTAAAAAAAATAAAATAAACTAAAATAAAATAAACCTAAACTTAAAAATAAACCAAAATAAAATTAGAATAAAACCAAACTAAAAAAATAATAAAAAACCTAAATAAACCAACAAAATATAAACTAAAAAATAAAGAAAATAAAATCAACAAAATAAAACTAAACTAAAATAAAACTAAATAAAACCTAAACTAAAAAATAAACAAACTAAAATAAAACTAAATAAATAAAATAAAATAAATAAACTAAACTATATAAACCTAAACCTACTAATTTAAAACCTAAATCCTAAATCCTAAACTAAACCCTCCTAAACTAACCCTAAGCTAACCTAAACCCTAAAACCATACTAAACCATAAAACCTAAACCAAACCAAACCCTAAACTATAAACCCACACAAACCATAAATCCTAAACTAACCCTAAACCTCCTAAACCCTAAACCCCCCAAACCTAAAACCACACTAAACCCTAAACTCAAAATAAATTAACTAAACCCTAAACTAACCCTAAACACTAAACCCTTAGAACGCATAGAACCTTGATGGCAGGAACATCACCGTCAACTCAGCTCGCAGTGGAGGTGAAGGCGGAGGCGGTTGTCACAATGGTGGTGGGGGATATGGAGTTGTTGGTGGATTTGGAGGTGGTGGTCAGAGTAGTGGTGGTTATGGAGGAGGGAGGACGATGAAGGTTATAGTTGTGTTGGTGGTAGATGGAGAGATCGGGGATATGATAGTGGATCCCGCTACTTGAGTGGTGGGGGTAGTTCTAATGGGAACTAGAGAAATTGAAGAATGGTCGATCTAATATGCTGCTTATGGAACTATTTCTTTAGTAAGATTCTACTTATCTAGGGTTTTTTATTTTCTCTATGGGTGCTCTTTTTTTATCTATGTCGTCGCTTGTGTCTTAGAAAACTTGGGGTGTTACTTGGTTGATCAAATCGAAGAGAAGAAATGTTGAACATGAATTTGTTCTATATTAAAAAAAAAAACTTAAACCCTAAACCCTAAATTAAAACATAAACCCTAAACCTAAAACCTAAACTCTAAACACTAAACCCTAAACCCAAAACCCTAAAATGCTAAAAACCTAAACCTAAACTAAATAAAATGTAAAAAGAAAATAAATAAAATAACTTAAACCAAAATAATATAAAAATATAATAAAATAAAAACTAACCTAAAAAAGAAAAAAAAAAATAATTAAAAGCTAAACGAAAATAAAATAAATAAAATCTAAACTAAACTAAAAAAAATAAAAAACCTAAATAAAATAAAAAATAAACCAAAAATAGATCAAAATACAAACTAAATAAAAACCAAAACTTAAAAAATAAACCTAAAATAAAAATAAAATAAACCTTAAACTAAAAAAAACTAAAGCTCAATCAAAATAAAATAAATAAAATAAACCAAAACATAAACAAAAAACTAAACTAAATAAATAAAACCTAAACCTAACCTAAAATAAACTAAACCTAAACCTAAATGCAAACCTAAACTAAATAAAATAAAATAAACTAAAAATAAACCTAAACTTAAACTAAAAAATAAAATCTAAAAATAAACCTAAAAATATAAAATAATAACCTAAACCTAAACCTAAAAATAGAAAATAAAACCAAAACCTAAAAAAAATAAAGCTGAACTAAAAAAATAAACCTAAGCTTAAAAAATAAACTAAAATAAAAATCTTAAAATAAAATAAATAAACCTAAATAAAATAAAAAGTAAATAAAACTCAGATAAATAAAAAATAAACTAATTAAACTTAATCCTGGGTTTCATTTAAGACCCCAAACCCAAAATCCACCCTGACCCTAAACCCTAAACCAAACTCTAAACACCTACCCTCCCACCCTAAACCCTCCACAACTCCCAAACCCTAAATCCCTAAACCACTACTACTACCACACCTCTCTAAACCCCCTAAACCCAAACCCTACCCTCCACCTCAAACCCCTAAACCCTAAACCCTAAGCTAACCCTAAACCTTAAACCCTAAACTAAAATTTACTAAACTAGAGAAATGATGGTGGAAGAGCGATGGAGGTTATAGCCATGGTGGTTGTAGAGGGTGAGATCAGGGATATGATGGTCGATCTTATTACTCAAGATGTGGGGGTGGTTCTAATGGGAACTAGAGAAATTAAAGAATGGTTGATCTGATTTGCTGCTTATGGAACTGTCTTTATTGTAGAGACAGCTTTACTTAATCAAGATTTTTTATTTTCTCTATGGTTGATCATTTTTTATCTATGCCATCGGTTGTGTCTTAGAAAACTTGGGGTGCTACTTGGTTGATGAAATCAAAAAGAATAAATGTTGAATCTAAATTTATTCTCTATTTTAAAAAAAACCTTAAACCCTAAACCCTAGACAAAAATTTAAACCCAAAACCTAAAACCTAAACTCTAAACCCTAAACTAAAACCCCAACCCTAAACCACCAAACCCCTAAAACCTAAATCCAATACCCTAAACCCTAAAAACCTAAAAACCTAAACCTAATAATAAAATAAATAAAAAACCTAAATTAAAATAAAATAAAAAACATAAACTAAAACTTGAACTTAAACCTATACCTAAACCTAAAAGAATAAATAAAACTAAACAAAATAAAATAAATAAAACCTAAATTAAACTAAAAATAAAACCTAAATAAAATAAAAAATAAACCTAAATAAAATAAAATAAACCAAAAATAAAATATAAAAATAAATAAAACTTGAACCTTAAACCTAAAATAAATAAAAATAAAACTTAAACCCTAAACTAAAATAAAACCTAAAATAAAATAAAATAAACCTAAACCTAATCTAAAATAAACTAAACTAAAATAAATAAAACCTAAACCTAATTAAATTTAAACCTAAACTATCTAAATAAAATACAATAAAGTAAAAATAATCCTAAACCTAAATTAAAATAAAACCTAAAACCTAAAATAAAACCTAGAACCTTAAATATAAAAACCTAAACCTAAACCTAAATAAAATAAAACCTAAACTAAAAAAAATAAAAATAAAACTCAAAATAAACCTAAACCTAAAAATAAACTAAAATAAAACCTAAACTAAAATAAATAAACTTAAAATAAATTAACTAAACTAAATAAAATAAAAATAAACTTAAATAAAAATAAATTCAAATTAATAAAAAACTAACTAAATAAACCTAAACCTTTTTTAATTAAAACTAAACCTTAAATCCTAAACCCTAAACCTTATTCACTAAAATTAACTTTAAACCCTAAAACCTAGACCTAGAACCCTAAACCTACAACCATAAACCCTAAACCTTCAACCCTAAAGCACTAAACCCTAAACCCTAAAACTTACAACCATAAACCCTAAACCCAAACCAAAACCTAAACTAACTCTAAAACCATAAACCCCTAACCCTAAACTATCAGTGAAACCTAATGGGCAAACCACAAAGAACATCATCATCAGTAGGCTCAATTTAGATCTAGTGGTGGAGGCGAAGGAGGATGAGACGATTATCATAGTGGTGGTGGGCGATCTGGAGGTGCTAGTGGATATAGAGGTGGTGGTCAGAGCAGTGGTGGTTATGGAGGTGGGAGGGCGATGAAGTTTACAGCCGTGATGGTGGTGGAAGGAGAGATCGGGGATATGATGGCAGATCCAGCTACTCGAGAGGTGAGGGAGGTTCTCATGGGAAGTGGAGAAACTAAAGCAGTTGATCTATCCATTATTTATGGAACTATTTCTTTATAGTAGAGATGGTTCTACTTATCTAGGGCTTTTGATTTGCTCTATGGGTGCTCATTTTTTATCTATGTCATCAATTGTGTATTACTAAACTTGGGGTGCTACGTAGTTGATAAAATCAAAAAGAAGATATGTTGAATCTGAATTTATACTTTGTTAAAAAAAATCTTAAATCCTAAACCCTAAACTAAAACTTAAACCCTAACATAAAACCTAAACTCTAAACCCTAAAAACCTAAACCCTAAAAATAAACCTAAACACTAAACCCCAAACCTAAACCCCAAACCTAAACCCTAAACACAAAATCCTAAACCCTAAACCTAAAATCCAGAAAACTAAACTAAATAAACTAAATAATAAAATAAATAAATAAAACCCAAACCTAAACCCTAAACCTTGGACCATAAACCCTAAAACTGCAACACTAAACCCTAAATGCTAAACCCCAAACCCTAAACTCTAAACCCTAAACCTTAAATCCTAAACCTTAAACCCTAAATAACCTAAATAAAACCATAACCTAAACCTTTAACCTTGAATAAAGATGCCATTGGGATCAGATCTAAGAATGACCTAATCATAACCTAGTTATGGTAGCTAAAGAAAATGTCTTCAAGAGACTTTCCCTTGACTATTAGAGATTTGAATACCCTAAACCTAGCCTAAATCAAATTATAATACCATATATTATAGTATAATGTAGCATCATATATTTGAACATGTAGTGATGTGTTTTAAATGTTATAAGATGTTTTGAAATATTTTAGTATATTATGGTATTGTGCCCAATTATATGTTAATATAAATCATAAAATATTGATTTAATAAATCGATGATGAAATTTGTTAAATTTGAAGTGGGAATTAGGTTGTAGTACCAAAGGTGTGCTACACCACTTATAGTCTAAAAAGTATGATTTTATGTTTAAAATAATTATTATATGTTGTAGCATAGTATAACATCATATATTATAATATATTGTCCTGCGCATTTAAATTCTTTTAGTATTTTACAATCATGCAGTCAATCCTACACTAGCATTGTTTATAAAAATGTTGATTTAGACTTTAAAATGGTGGAATTTGGCCAAATTCATAATAGGTATATCATGGCATCAAAATATATTGTTTAAATTTAAAATATGTAAGTGATATGACTAAAATATATAGTTTTTTATTATTTAGACTAATTTTACAATTTTTTAACTTAAGCAACCCCTTGTGATGTGATATAAAATATAATATAATATGTTATAGTGTATTATAATATAAGATACCATAACATAGTGTAGCATCAAGCATTATAGCATACTATTGTGTATTAATACTTATTTTTTAGCATATATTAGTTGGTTATAGTATGATGTAGTAGAGTTTGTACTAGTATAATTTATAAAAATACTAATTTATAGGCTGAGATGATGGGATTTGGCCAAATTTAAGGTAAGCTTTAGGGAACATCGTTGGGGTGTGCTATGGTGTGTCATTTGATCAAAAGAATGGAAAGTTGCATCCAAAATAAATGTTCATTTCTCAACAAAATTTTATAAATTTTTTTGCTTAAAGTATTCATTTCAAGGTGTAATGTAAGACAATATAATATATGAAAGAAAATTAAAATATAATGTACATAACAATATAACTTCATACATATATATATATATATATATATGAATGTAATTGTGTCTACTAAATGTTATTGTACATTTAGTATGTTTTACTTTTATTATAATACATTGGGTCAAAACTCACAAAATGTTAATTTGAAGGTTGAGATGGAAGAATTTGGCCAAATTAATGGCACACCAAGAAGCAACACCAAAATTATGTTATTTTGTACCATTTATAATAGAAAAAATAACAATTTTACATCCAAAATGATCATTATTAATATTTTGAGAAAATTTTGTTATTTGTTCTTTTTAAGTGATTCTAATAAAGTGTAATGTTAGACAAAATATTATATTACAATTAATTATAATATAACATCATATATTAAAATCTAATCTTATGTGTTAATTCACATAATAATATGTTTAGTATGATATTGTATAGTTAGTTTGAGCATGCACCATCACAAATCATAAAATGTTGATTAAAATGTTAAGATGATGTAATTTGAATGAATACATTGTTATGTTTTTTTGATTAAGTATTAAAGGTGTGCATAAAAGAAAAAATAAGATTTGATGAGAATTCCATGTTAAGGATGTGGAGGGAGATCCGCTAGGGGATCACACATGCATTGGACATGACATGGGAGGGGTCTATGCTGAGGGATTAGAAGAAGAAAATCTGCTGGGGATAAGGTTTGAATTTGATTTGATTATATGGCTTGTGGAAAGAAGATATACTAGGGATAAGAATCTATAATCTATGATTAAAATTGAATCAACTTTAATTTGTTTTGATTTAATTGATGTGGAGGCATATACTAGATATGGGCTTGAGTCTACTGGGGATCGTGTATATGAACCTTCCACTAGGGAAGCAAGTTTGGCTATCCGCTAGGGATTGGTATTTGAGTTTGATTTCATAGATTTGTTTAGGGATGTATCCACTGGGAATAAAAGTTTGGTTGGATTTCATTGATTTAAACTCTACTGAGGGAGTTGGTTTAATTTGGCTCCATTGGAGAGGTTGGTTTTGAATTTGATTTATTTGCTTGACTTATTTATATATGATTTGGGGCTCCACTGGGAGAAGGGTGTAATTTAACTCCATTGGGAAAAATTAGATAGGGTTTAATTTAATCTGAGTTAATGTATGGACCATGTAAGTGTGCAATGGACTCACTGAGAAGGCGCTATATCAGCCTTGACCTACCTCAGGTTTACAAATCCAAAAGGATAGTCTACCATGTGGGGTAGAGCTAGCTAATCTAAGGGGTTGCCTTTCGGTGTTCAATAGCTATGTTGGGAAGAAGGCTTAGCAGACTTACATCTTTCAAAGCAAGGAACAACCACTAGGGTGACCTGTTGGATGCACAAGAAATCAAACTTGACCTAGGATGACTTCATTGAATGTCGGGACTTATGTCAACTCAAAGTAGTTAGGATTAATTTTATCTTAATTTGATGTGATTTGATATGGTTTGTTTGGTTTAGTTTTATTTTGAAAGGGCATATCTACTGGGGATGTGAGCTCAATCAAATTTGATAGATTTAAATTATGGACCATGTTGGTGTGCGATGGACCCACTAAGAAGGGGCTATATCAGACTTATGTTATCTCAAATTTACAAATCCAAAGAGATAGTCTACTAACCGTGGGGTAGAGCTAGCCAACCAAAGGGGTTTCCTTTCAGTGTGCAACGACTGTGCTAGAAAGAAGGCATAGTAGACTTACATCTTTTAAAGTAGGGAACAACTACTGGGGTGACCTATTGGTGGCACAACAAATCGAACCTAACATAGGAGAGACTACTAAGTGAATGCTACAGGGGAATTTTATCAACTCAAGAGTAGTGAGGAAATTCTTATGGGAGTTTTTGCGACCCTAAAGATAAGATGCTTGCTTGGGAAAAGGTACTACTAGGGGTGTCCTCCTAATCCATAAGTGAATATATATTTTGTTTATATGTTTGCATGGACCTTATTGGTGTGCAAGGGGCCACACTGAGAAAGGGCTATGTTGACCTTGACCTATCTCAAATATACTGGACCAAGGGAGAATCTGTACATCCACATGATGGATTCTCCAACCATAAGGGTGGTTACTTGGGGAAGGGCGACCAATTTGATAGTAACCAGTAGTGTCTAAATGGGGTTGCAAGGATGTGATCCAAATATAGTGCCCATAGGCGTGTGCGTGGAAAAGAAAGCTAGGGGTGTCCTCCTAGGAGCATTATCTTGAGCCTTGGAAAAGAAAGCATATAGATGTACAGTGGCCAACTCAAGGAGAAAGCATAGTAGATTTACATCTGCCATGAGTGGTGTATCCTAAGGTGTGAGAACCAACCAACCTAAGGTTTATCCATGAGCATTAGTAGTGTATCCATCAGCATAGTAAGAACCAACCAACCTAAATTGTGCGATTGTCCAACGATCAATCTAGAAAGAAAGTGTGAAAGGCAACTTTATAAGCAGGATCATCAAGATAGTCCATCATCGGTGGATATATGCTATCGACATAGAGTGACTACTATCGAGGGGACGAGGAAAAATTGGACCTAAACTTGAAGCGGGGAAGAGCTAAGGGACTTATCCTAAACCTCAAATATACTTGACCCATCGATTACACGAAGGCTAATCCAAGAAGAAAGCATAGTAGACTCACATCCTCTTAATTGAAGCCAACATGAGGTAGCTTACTGACCATGTAGTAACGCCTACCAAATTAATAAGGCACTTGTCAGTGTACAGTGGCCAAGTGAAGAAGGAAAGCGTAGTATACTTACATCCTCCAAAGTAAGAAGACCATTGGGGTGACACACTAGCAGGGTAGCACATCAGCCTGACCTAGAGCAGCTATTGAGTGAGTGTCGTTGGGGGCATTATCTCAACTTAGAGTAGTCTGAGATAAAAGATATGTGTTTTTTTTATATGTTTATGTGTAGTTTGTGTTTGTGTTGTGTCAATAAAGGATAGGATGTTGTTTGGGTTCCTTACACCTACCCTAAACACATCATGGTAGATTTGCAAACAAGAATACTTTCAACATGAAAGATATTAAATTCAAAATGGAATTTTCATTAATGATAATTATTTTCAAACATGATTTATAATATTTCCTTAAGGAGAGCATGTTGATTGGAAGTACTAGGTGCTCTCCCTTATGATAAATAAGTAAGATCCTTAGTAGGCATTCTCTATGGAAAAAGGGCCTTCCCAAGTGGGTTCAAACTTGCCTACCATCGATGGGCAACAATCGTCTCCTTAGAACTAAAATAAGCTCTCCTACTTGAAATGCTCTAAGATGGATATTGTGAGCTTGAATCATTTTAGCTTTGTACAACTCAAGCTTTTGTCATGCCAGTGAGCATCTCTCCTAACCTTCGAGCTCTTCTTTGTAACTTTGCATTCTGCTTTGTTGTGACCTTGCTACCCATAATAATCCTTAGTGATGGGCATTGGACTTCTAATGGTAGATTGGCTTTGGACCCATACACTAAGGAGAAAGGAGGAGATTGAGTTAGAGTTCTATATGTGGTGCAGTAGGCCCACAAGGCTTCAACTAACTTGCCATATCGCTTGTTATTGTCGAGTGTCTTCTTCAGTATTTGGATGAGATTTTTGTTGAAGGCTTCTGCTAAGCCATTTTCCCTCAGGTATTTGATGGTAGAATATCTATAATCTATGTTGTGTCTTTGAGAAAAGTTGTTGATCTCGGTGCTCTTTAAGACAGTGCCATTATCAGATATAAATTGCCAAGGCACTTCGAACCTATATACGATATGGTTCCTAAAAGTTGGAGCACATTGGGTGACCTCTTTAGTGGAATCACCTTTGCCTATTTAGAAAAGTAGTAAGTTGAAGCTAACATGAACTGATGACCCTTAGAAGAAGAATGATCAATCAGACACACTATGTCGGTACCCCAACACTCGAATGTCCAAGAGGCCAATGTAGGATGTAGAATGTTGGGTGTTTAGTGTACGACCACACCGTTTATTTGCATTGGTGGCATCGGCTAACATGCAATCTTTAATCATCGATAATTGATCTATTCTCTTGATCTTGGCTTTCATCTTGAACCATATAATCGAGTGTACCTTGGTCATGATCTTAGCTTTATGCTTATCTAAACAACATAACCACATATGATCAAAAGACCACTGGTACAAGACACCATCCACAAGAGCATAAGAAAGTGCTCTCTGCTTTATTTTATGGGATCAAGACTTCTAATGAGGTAGTTTGTCTTAATTTAGGTAATCTAACTCATCATCCTTCTTGGCAATGGCAACCTCCTCTTCAAGATAGAACTTTTTGATGAGTACAATATCAATAAGGGATAAGACTTCTCCATTTTGGACCTTTATTGATATAAACTCATCCTCCGGACATGCCAACTCCTTAGCAAGCTTGGCTAAAGAATATGCTATGATGTTCTCTCCTCGAAGAATCTTATAAATGGTAACCTTTGGGATTTGAGATAATAAATCTATGGTTTAGTTATGGTAGTGATGGAGCTTGGGCTTTATAACCTTATAGGACCCAATTATTTGGTTGATAACTAGTTGAGAATCCCAAAAGATGTTGATGTTCTAGATGATTAGAGTAACAACTAACTCTAGACTGACAGTCAGAGCCTCATATATGGCTTTGTTATTGGTGCAAGGATTGGATAGATGATATGAGAATCTCATCACATCACAATCTAGAGTTAAGAGAACTATTCCTACCCTTGCCTTTTTTGGAATAGTAGATAGTGGTTCTTCTCCTCTTTGAGAGGAAGCTGCACCATTTAATTACATCTCCCAATGGTGAATGCTAGCATCCCCTGAGTTCATGATTTGTTCATCAAGATGATCATCATTAAGTGGAGAGTTAGCCACTAAAAAATCTTCTAGTGCTTATCCTTTCACTGCAAAGAGGGGTATGAAGGTAATGTCAAAGTATGAGAGGATCAATGACCGTCATGCCAGGCATCCAGATTGTGTCGGCTGTGTCATGAGGTACTATAGTGGATTGATCCTAGAGATTAAGTTTACCTTATGAGGAAGCATGTAGTGCTATAGCTTTTGGGATGCAAAGATAAAAGCTAGGCAATGCTTCTCAATGGGTGGATAATTAGGCTCAATAGGGATTAGACGATGATTGAGGAAGTATAGTGCATTTTCCTTCCTTTTATCATTGGCGTGGGCTAACAAAGCACCAAGGGAGTCATCTAACGCAATAGTGTAAAGTATGAGCAGCTTATTAGGGATAGAGTGCTAGGTGATGATATCATCGTAATGCTTGATGTCTTTGAAAGCATACTCACACTTATCATCCTACTTAGACTTGGCATCCTTTTTGAAAAGTGTTGAGATTGGCTGACATCTTCCCGATAAGTTGGATATAAAGCATCTTAGATACACCAACTTCCCTTGGAATGATCTGAGTTGAGTTAAACTTTTAGGGGGTGGAATTTCTAATATCGCCTTGATCTTCTTTGGATCGATTTTGATTCCCTGGTGTCGAACAATAAACCCAAAGAATTTCCCTAAAGCTACTCTGAATGCATGCTTCAGGGGTTCATTTTAAGCTTAAATTGTCTTAACTGTTCAAAAAAAATCTCAAGTCAAAGAGATGGTCTTTTTTTTCTCTACTTTTGACTATGAGATCATCGACAAAGCACTCGACTTGATGATAAATGAGTTTGTTGAAGATTTGAGTCATAGCCTTATGTAGCACCATATTTTAAGGCTGAAAGGAATGACCTTATAGCAATAGATTCTGATTGAAGTAGTGTTTCTTTCATCTTTAGAGGCCATAGTTATTTGGTTATATCTAGATGAGCCATCAATGAAAGATAAGACTGCATGAGATGAGGCAATGTCCACCATCAGCTCAAAGATTGGGAGTGGAAATTCATCTTTTGGACATCCCATATTTAAATCTATAAAATTGATGCATATGTGAATTTGGCCATTCTTTTTCTTAACTTGGACAACGTTGGATAACCAAGTAGGATCTTTTTCTTCCTGGATGAAGCCAAAATTGATCAATTTCTTAACTTCATAAATGACATGTTGTTCTATGTCTAATCGCATACATCTAGGAGCTTTCTTGATAGGGCAAGCAGTAGGCTCTATTATTTAGGTGCTATGTTAGGAGGCAATCCAGGAACCTCTTCATAACTCCATGCAAAGCAGTCCTTAAACTTTATCAATAGCCTAACTAAGTCATTAGTATCAATTTCATTCAATAAAGAACTGATGTATGTCAGGCGTGGATCTTCTTTAGTTTCTATGTTAATTTCCTAGAGCTCGTTGATGGTTAACTTGATCTCTTCTTGAACTCACGGTGCATCTTCGACTTCAAAATCATCTGGATCATCTGAAGTTTCTAAGAACATCTCCTCATATAAGTTAATATGATTTGAAAAGAGCATATTAGATTCTAAATGATTGGTGATGACTAAGTAGTAATCACCATCATTGACTGGACCTTGCATGAATCTAGTCTCAATCTTGATTGATAGCTTTTGTATTTGTACTTCCATATTCTTTGAAGTAGTGACGTGCTTTGACCAAGTATGTGGGATTAACCCATTCTTTCTTATGAACACAAGGAAGGTACCAATCAAATGATAATTATATTAAATCTTTGTATGAATCATTCCCAAGTTCTACATTAACTTCTTGACTTGAGGATGATGCTCACAGAAAGAACCTCTGAGTCTTCACACCTATGGATGACTTAAGGTATTCCTTAACTACCAAACCCTCAGGTTTTTGAGAGGAAAGTGGGGTTCTAGCTAAGGTTCCCAACTAATTTCTAACTATTTTAGATATAGACCTGGATTCACTTATGCTTTGCTTTGGTGCCCGGCCTTCATCACTATCTAGCTCAAGTATCAGCTCTAAGGGAATTTACTATTGAGAAGAGTAGACTGGCGTGCTAACGGTATAGGGCTCATTCTATGAACTAGATTCTAAGCCTATATGGATAGTGGTGTACTCTAGTATGGGACATATCTTATTGGGTGGCCAATAAGGATTTCCACCCCTAGGACTTCCTCTACACGGTGGTGTCAGTCATCCTATATGTTGAATGGAGTAAAGAACCATGGGTTGAATATAATGTCACGCTCCACTTCCTCCTCCAAGTCTATTTTTGCTCCCTTTTATTTTTTTTTTCATTTTCTCTTTTCTTTCCTTTTTTTCTCTTTCTTTTTATTTTTTTTCTTTTCTTTTATTTTTAAACTTTGGCCAAGTTTGCGAGAATAGACTTGTTGATTTTGAGGGAGGTAGTAAGCTGCATCCTCATATATGCCAACCTTGTGAACCGTAAATGTCTTTAGATCTCCTTTGACACAGGAGAGGATCCCACCTCTCATGAACTTCATACACTGTTATAGAGAGGATGGAACTATTTTGTTCTCATGTATGATGGTCTCCCAGGCAAAGCATTGAAAGATGTATCCAAGTCTATAATGTGAAACTTGGTTCGGTCTTCCAATCATCTATCTCCAATGGCAACACTATGGAGCCTAAGGCCTGTTGACCTCAGTTTCAGAGTACAAATTCAATCTTCCCATCTTAGACTTAAGAGTCTTCTAGACACTAAGATTTCCCTAGTCATAAGACACTTCTAACAAATACGTAAACACTTAGCCTAAGCCTAAAGACTTAGAAGAGTTAACCATATGATTATGTTATTCCTTAGGGATTAAGATAATCAACCTACCCTACAACCCAAATTCAATCCATGTTCACCTTCTCAAGCCAAACCTCAAGTTCAATTCAAACATCAAATTCAAATCAAAATCCAAACCAAAATTTTAATACCAAATGATTGAAGCCCATGATTAAATCCAAACTTGTAACCCTTCTTAAGCCATATGACCTATCCCATGGACTTAGCCAAATCATAATCCAAATCAATCCAAAATCAATTAATTTTCTTATAATAAATTTATATCTTCAATCATCTTTCTAAATATAAATCAAATCTACATTCAAATGATCAAAACTAAATTAAATTATATCAAACCCCTTCCTAAGCCATATGACCTATCCCATGGACCTATCTAAATCTTAATCCAAATCAAGTCAAACTCAATTGAGTTTCTTATAAATCAATCATATTTTCAATCATCTTCACAAATTTAAATGAAATATACATTTAAATCATCAAAACTAAATCAAACCAAATCAAAATCCAAACCTAAGCCACATGACCCAACTCCATGGACTTAGCCAAATTCCTTCATTCCAAAACCCAAATTTAATTAATTTTCTCATGAATCAATCATACCTTAAATCATATTCACAAATATAAATGAAATCTACAATCATCAAGCCAAACAAAAATCTACCCAAGTCAAACCCAACTTAACCCTTTTGACTTGAAATGTTCAAATGAACCAAAACCCATTCAAACCCAAGCCACTTGCAATTGAATTTATATATCAATCCCAAATCCATATATAAACTCAACCCAAAATTAAGCCAACTAAACCCAATTGGTCCATTTGACCCAAAGTGGACAATTTGATATATTTGAGCCAAATTCTAATCTTACCCAAATTGGATTGAACCAAGCCCATAAAACCTTCCATCATGATTGTTGATCACCCTAGGTTGATCAATTATCACAAATTGGGTCAAACCAAGCCAACTTGAACATTTGAGTCAACCCTTAATATGAACCCAAACTAGCCAAATTGCAACTAAGCCAAATCGAAACTAACGATTCATACCAAATCAAAATCAATATTTGAATATGACTTGACCTTCAATTGAGTCAAACCAAACCCAATTGGCCATCTTGACCCAAGTTGACCCAAAATGTCCTAAAAGAACAATTTGGGTCAAATCAAAATATAAACCAAATTGATTGCAACCAATGGCTCAAGTTCATTCCAAATTGATTGTTGAACTTGACCAAAGCCATGATTGAACCCAATTGAACCCAATTGACCTACTTAGCCCAAATTGACCTAATGGTTAAAGTTGGACTAAATCAAAACTAAAACTAAATTAATTGAAACCAAAGCCTACAATCTTCTTCAATTGGTCAACTAAACCCAACCCATCACCCAAGCCAATTTAGCCAATTTGGTCAAATTGGTTAACTCAGCCCATTTGACCCAAATGAATTCAAACATGCCAAAATCAAATCTAAGCCAAACTAAACCAAACCAATTGAACCAAAACATCCCAAATGATCATATGAACTTGACCCAACCCTTGGATTGACCCAATTTGACCAATTGGTCAACTTGACCCAACCTAATTTGACCTAAATGAGTCAGATTGAGCTAAACCTAAACAAATCGACTCTAACTAACTTGAAATATGGGCAAACCCACTTTTGACTCATTTCAAATATGCCCAAATCAAATCCAATGCCAAATGATCATTCTACCCTTCGATCAAGTGCATCACATGAGACAAATCAATGATGTAAGTGGTCATTTCCATTCCTTGGACACTTGATACTCTCCCAATGGTCCACTTAGGCACCTAAGACACTGCCCAACCTAAACTAATGGGTTGTTGGGTCAGCCATGACCCATGGGAGGTGACATCACCTCACCCTCTCCATTGGAGCATTTGAAACCCATAGGACACCCATAATTCCTCCTTGGTAGCCATGTCCAAACCTTCAACCAACCAAGCGAGCCAACTCACCTCCTCCCACCCATGACTCCCAAGATGGTGGGATGGCCACTAGAAACCAAATCCCATCCAATCAAGATGAAGGGTATACACTCCTCATTTCTCAAATACACACAAAATCATTCCTTAGAGCCTAGCTACCCAAGATGAGCTACTAGAGCCATTCCCTAAGCTCCCAAGCTCGTTCCTTGATCAAAAAATGCCATTCTCATCCATCTTGAAATAGGACACTCCCATTTTCATCATAACTTCCCCATTTTTCCATCAAACTCAAATTAACTTTGCACGCACCTTCCTTAGGCCTCATCGAGCAAAAATGAATCATCTCCCAAGCTTCCAAAGCACTAGGTGGGACTTGATCATGAGCTCATCATCGATTCATGGCCTTGAGAATGTCGGAATTGATCCAATTCTCTCAATAGGGCTTCATCTCCACTAGATGAAGCTTCTTCAATCTTTTGAGTCACCAGTCTTGAGCTCTAGTGAGGTATGCTTCCAAAACTTATCTTTAGGCAAAAATGGGTTGGAGCTTTTTCAAGAAAATTGGCATCTCATGTAATCTTGACCTTGGATCCCCTTGATCAATGAAGGTATGGGATCCTTTTGGAGTTGATTTGATCTCGGGTAATCTTGGAGAAAGTGAGCAATAGTAGCCGAACTCCATTCTCCCTCACTCATGTGATGTTAGATCATGCACTGTCCATTTTGCATGAATGGAATGGACAATCGTGGTTAGATCCATAAGATCGATCTGATTTAATCTTATTAAGCTATGGGATTAATTGTAGCTATCCAATCATAGATCAGATGGAAGACAAGAAAGTAAATTCACCGCCGCCACATAGGCTAGTGGATAAGTTTTAAGTAACCAATCCCATACATGGAAAGCATTCCACATTGGCCAAGATTATTTGGTTTTAATTAGGCTTAATTAATAATTTTTAATGCCTAAAACTTCTAAAAATCATAGAGAAATAAAAATATGCAAGTAAATACTCATTTTAAAGGTATTTTGGAGGTAAATTAATTAAAAATGATCTTAACTAATTTTGAATGTAATTAAGGTTTAATAAAATTAATTAGCTTAATTACTCTTAATTACTTGAGCAATTAAGCCAAATTTTATTGGTTAATTTAATGGGATGACCTCCTCCCATGATTTTCTTAAAATTTATTGCTCACTTAATTAGAAAAATTGACAAATTAAACCTTAACTACTCTTTTAAGTTAATTAATTAATGATTAATTAATCTAATAAATTGTAATAAATTGGTTAATTAATTATATTAATCATTGTTCAACGGTAAGTGAACTAAGGAATAGGGTCAGGACCCCTTTCCCTAAGTTCATTTCACACTTTTTTAAAATGAAATTAATTAATATTTAACTAATTAATTAAATCACTTAATCCAAGTGAAATCAT